>JAIPRK010002578.1:0-16941 GCA_025469195.1 Chaitophorus viminalis | reverse complement strand
TGGATTTATAAAACTGCATTTCATTATTTCCCTATTTGTTCTTGAATTCAAGTAACTCTGAAGTCCTTTTATGCCATCATTATTTATTGTATATGTTATAATTGTAAGTGGTATGGCTACTTCATTGCTCATTCCACAAGTTGGAACATCACATTTCAAGTATTCATAAGCCGAGGGTAACTCCATCAGGGTATCATCAAATATATTTTTACCTACAGTATCACATTTTGCCAAAGTTGTATTAAAACCTAAATCCTCTAACTCTGGTTTTAGATTGTTTATCTATAATAATAACAAGTAATATATTACATTTATTTTATTAAATTAAGAGTATGCCACACCCACATGCGTTGTATCCATTTTATAAATTGTACGTTCACAATAGTCAATTTTACTAATAAATTTGTAAAATTGTAATTGATCAATTATAAAATTTAAATATAAGATTGTTGTATTTATGATTTTTATTTAGAAAGAGAATTTATAATTGTATTAAAAATTTACCTGCGTCCTACTATTTTAAATTCAATTAATTTAAATATCACTAAAAACCTTCCAGGTGCTCTAGGTCTAGATAATAATCTTCCCTTTAAACATCTATAATTGGTTAATTAATTCTATTTGTATACATAATAGCTAGTAAAATAGATTATTGGGAACGTACACATTTGAACATTTCTACCCTTGTTTAACGTTTGTAATACAGGGACAATACATTCAGTTGTGGCATCCTCTTAATATATTATGTTAAATATAGACTTCTACAATTAATATTGTAGAATATTACAGATAATATTTTCTTACCATAATTTCAGCTCTTCTTGAGTATGTCCTGGATGTGATACCATTACTAATCATATCATCGCAGAATTTTAATATATCATTATTCAACACACCGATTTTAATTTTATATTCATCACTGTCATTGATGGCCACCATTAAAATTGAACACACAGTATCAAATGAGCATGTGTTACTCATAATAACTTTACCTACATTTTTAATGGTACAACTTTTTAACTCCTGTGCACGGGAGCCATTTTTTAAAATTGGTAGTGTTTGTATGGTTTTTGAGCTTTTTAGCTGAAGATGCCGCAGGTTAGGGTTAGGTAAAAGGTAGGAATTTGAATTGCGTTGATTTTTTGAAGTACGGTTCCAAGTTTCAACAGATGTATTTTCTTCGAGTTCTTCCAAATTATCCAAATGTTTGGTTGATGATGATATAATTTCTACTACACTATTGTCTTGATCTTTGTTGTTTCTTTCGTTTGTTTTATGCCGTTTAACTATTTCTATAGTATCTTCGTCTATTGTTCGGTATGAATACTCAAGTGGACTTGATTGTGAAAATGATGCGTTCAGATGCAATGGTGAATTTTGTTCAAAGATTTCATTATTTTCCTGTATAGCTGATAGTGCAGAAGTGTTTTGTCCTCGGATAATTGATGATCCTTTCAATGATATAACATGGTTTTCAAGAAAAGTTTCAATATTTGTTGGTAGTTCTATATTTTTAAAAGTCAATTGTTTTAACTTTTTGAAGCTTGACTCAACTGTGGCCGATGAAGTTACTTCTTGACCATAACCAAATATTGGAATCATTATGCCTGACCAAAGTGGAAGAAGTTTTAAATATTTTATAATTATTGGCACTAATGAAGGATAGTAGAAAGAATTTATTCCAGTACCTTCTTCTATCAAGTTTTTACTTTCGTCGTATATAGATTTTGCCCAATATTGAAAAGGGTTTTCGAAATTATCTAGACCTTCATTTTGCCTCTGGTATTCCTCTTCTAAAATTGCACGTGCATCATCTTCATCCTCTATAAGTGCTAATATTTTGTCAAATTCGTCTTGGAAATCTATAGAAAAAAATTTTATAATTTATTATCATATAAGCATCAAAATAAAATGGACTAATTTTTTTTAAATATTAGAAACACTATTAATGTTTAGTTTAATTTTTTCTACAGATACGTTTTTA
Organism: Chaitophorus viminalis; assembly: GCA_025469195.1. Classification (NCBI taxonomy): domain Eukaryota; kingdom Metazoa; phylum Arthropoda; class Insecta; order Hemiptera; family Aphididae; genus Chaitophorus; species Chaitophorus viminalis. Next base: position 14,957 of record JAIPRK010002578.1, on the reverse strand, counting down.
ATACAAATTATTTTTGAAATATAAGTAAATAAAAATTTTAAAAAAAATTATAATTTACCTTAGAAACCTGTGGACGTCGCTTGAAGTAATTTTTTTTTATATTTTTCGCATGGTGTATCCAAATTAGTTGAAATGACAACACCATCTGTTTCATTGGTTAGTACTACAAATAAATTTAGCATCATTGAACGTACATCAGGTAATGACTGACTCTTAATAATTAACCCAACTGCTCTTAAAATAACTTCTCGAACTCTTCTAGAAACATTTTTTAACGGAATCCATCTACAGACAATTTTTATAAAGTGAACAACATCGATCCGGATAAAACATCTGGGAGTCGAATGTAAATCTGAAGCTATACGACCAGTAAGAATATCTGCACACATTCGTACATAATCTTGTAGTGAAGAATACTGCGTAAACACCTGAGTAATGGCCGATAAAAGAGCTAAAGAGTTGTCACAAATTGTTTCTTTAGGCTTCGGTACATCGCATGCAGCCCACTGTCCTAGCCAATTTGCAATTGCTGAATTTGAATGCCTTTCACTAATCATGTTGGTCACGGTAGTGCTATGCCCAGGTGTGTAATTATACACTATACATTCGTATAAGTATATAACATTAGTTTTTTGTAAGCCGAGTTTTTTGAATCTTTTGATTACTGAACCAGTCATATCAATAACTAATGTTGGTTTAGTTTTATTTTGACAATAGCTTCGATACAGATGTATTTGTTCACTAGAGTGGTAGTGAACAAAAAAGGGATCACATCCTATATCTCGTATGACATCTCTGAAGTCGTCTTCACCCTTCATCATAGTTAATGCTGTTAAAGTATCATCATTTCTTTTATTAGCTCAAATTTGTTTTTCAGTGTTTAGAAAGTACGTCATTCATAACGAAAATTCGCACAATCACTCGTTTTTATAAATTATACATAAAAATAAAATTAAGAAAAGCTTATTATTAGGCATGGGTGGGGGTGGAGACACGTGTTCCCAGCCCCACCCACAGGAATTTTGATTTTGTGGCCGAAATTTTTTCGTAGGAATTCTAAAACCTATCGTAGGAATTCATAGGAATGGCATACTAATTGCTGGAAAAAAAAATTTTCAATAGGTAAAATGGGTGGGGCTGGGGACACGTACGTGTGTTATTACGTATTATTTACGTGTCATTTTTTTTCCATTTTTCGTATAATTTTTTTAATTTTTATATGTAATACAATTTACAATTAATTATTATTTAAATAATTAATATAATACTTTCCATATTCCTTCATTGAATGGTTAATTTTTTCTATACTCAACATTAACTTTTTTTAAATAAAATACAAATTTACAACAATAAAACATTTTATATTAAATAATTTTTGAAACAGTTCATATACATTATTTTATTACATGATTTGTTATTCTAAAGTCTAAAGTTATTCTAAAGTCTCACACCCTAGATCATCTGAATCATCAGAATCAGATGTGTCACCAGTGATGGTTAATACACAAGGCTGTGGATTGTCATCATCCATGACATCTTCGACGGTTAAGTCCACGCTCCAGAACCTGTTTTCCTCTTCGATCGTATGTTGGACAAGGTTTTTCTACATTTCTGGAGTGCACTGATTTACGCCATCAATTAAAAGTTTCTTGACATCTGGTAATTTAAATGTAGAGTTGTTTGTCTTCACATACCTTTTTACAGATGACCACGCGAATTCAATTGGATTTAACTCACAATGATACGGTGGCGTCCGTAATACAGTCATATTTTACGACTTAACAAATTCATCAACTACATATTTTTAATAGTTAGGTTTCATTTCTCTTACCATATTCATAAGCAGTAATTTGTTAATTGGCCTAACAAACTCTCGACCCTTTTCTTCTAGCCACTTTTCAATGTCCGCCTTCCTCCATTCTGATGTTGGGCATCGTTCCATTTTTACTGAGTGATATGGCGCATTGTCCATTACTATTACTGAATTAGTTTTCAGTAATGGAATAATGCCTTTTAACCAGTCGAAAAAAACCTCGCCGTTCATTTCATCGTGGTAATCCGATGAACCTTTTTTCGACTCGAACGTTAATAACCCACCATCCACGAAACCCTCATCTGACCCAATATGTACAACAATTAAACGTTTGCCTTTACCTGTAGGATTAGGTGAGCCAGTTGACAGACCACGTATAAAGGCATCTCTGTGAGAGGTAATGGTATTGTCCTGCCATATTCTATTATTGCAGTCCCCTGCATTGATCCAGGTCTCGTCCAGGTAGTAGATCGTCCTTCCTTGAGCCCGGTATTTACGTATGTCCTCGATATATTTCGAACGCCATAAAACTATTTCATCTTTTTCGATGAGGGCACTGTTACGAGCACGTTTGATGAACACGAAATTCAGGTCCCTTACCAATAAATGTAAAGTAGACCTTTTAAATGTAGGCAAATCTGGGTCTTCGTTAACAGCCACTAATATTTTGTCCAGAGTTGGTATCTCTTTCTTGAACCAAAAACTGTGTATTTTTCTTCGTATCGCATTACGTTCAAAATCATCCACTTTTTCTTTAAATGTTGCCCGAATTTTAGTTTTATTTGGTGAACTTACCGTTTTCGTTGTTTTGTACTCGGCAATAGTTGTTTGTATGGTTCTTTGGCCAATGCCCAATTCTTTTGAAAGAAGCATCACAATTTCTTTTATTTTCAATGTTGGTTGTTGTGCCATTTTCGTTTTGTACAAATTTATGATAAGTAATTTTTGACGACTACCGACGAACTGAAAAATAAGAAACAAATTTAAAATTATGAAATATATGTTAAATCTATGATAATTATACATTATAGTTCACGGTCGTACTGAACGCTAGCCATAACAATGAGGTTTTATAATTTTCTATATTATATTACTATTTATGTACTTAAAAAATAAAACTCTAATTGAATAGTATTCAAAAATTTTAGACTAGCTAATATACGAATATATATTTATATATTATCAAAAAACAATTAAAATTTATCAACACTTACTTTTCCTTTAGGGTTCATCTTTATTGGTGTAATACGAGTAGTGCGTTCCTCGCTCATGTTGAGATTTTTATGTACTTTAAATAAATTTGTAATAAAAAATAACGTTTTTTTTGTTGTTATAAAAACTAAAAACACGTTAATGGCAGACGGCAGTTGGCATGGAGCGCGGGCTGCGGGCATAATCATAACATGCCGCTGGACGTCGGAGCGCGGTCGTCGCCGTTGTCGTCAAGACACGCCGCTGGGTGTCGCAGCGCGGCCGTTATCTGTCGAGTGACCTAGATGGGGTATGTGCGAACATGAACCGATTTTGGTCGGTGCGCGGTGCGTTCTCTCGCTGAATAGCATATAGTCGTTCTCGAATATTCTATGATATAAACTATTTCGAACAACTATCGTTTATCTCGTACGAAAAGAATAGTAAAATGTGCATTTAGAATAGGGCAAAACGATTTAATATATTGGAGAATTAGATAATAGTTGGCCACGAGGAAGCTACTAAAATAACTCAGGCAATTTGTGTACTCCATAATTTAATTATGAATAGGGAATGCAGAAATTCATAATGAAATTCAGAGGAGTACAAACTTCGGGACCGTGGCGGGCATATATACTGCCCAGTGTCGGTACCCATAATCATTATCTCCCTGGTGTCCAGAGACATTTGACTGGTACTCTCTTGTATACATCATTCGGCTGCTATCGGCATCCGCCATCCAGTGATGGATTGATATAGCGTGTTAATGTATATACTACTGAGAGTATAGTGGACTGTTAATAGAGACCAGTGCCAGAGTCGTCGCTCGTTCCAGTTGTATTCATTGGCATATCGAGTCGTCGCTCACACCAAACCAAGTGCCGGAATTTTCACTTAGTCCAGCTATTTCCATAGCAACATCAAACCATTGCCCACACCAGTCCAGTCACCGGAGTCGTCAATCGTTTCCAACTGCGGTGGTTACAGCGGAGTCATCATACGTAAGTAACTAAGTCACGGCCATTTGTTTTATAATAGAATTTTCCCATAAAAGTAAATACTCACTACTAATAAAACAACCATGCACTGTGATAATATTCATGTTATAAATATTGTAAATTGTAAAATATTGTTATTTAAATAAACACACATATATATAAAATGTATATGCTTGCGACTCGCAAGCGTTTTGAGTTAATCACAATTGGCAACCAACAAGTAGGGCTCGAATCTACACACAACCACGACATCAATATTTTGTGCTCTTAACGGAGAAACATGAGACAAAAAAGAAAATCAGACTTCACAGAAGAATTAATAGAGAATAGCAGCAATTGAAAATCAATTCAGAAAAAATATAAAGAAAGTTTATGACCAAAACGAAAAAAACCTGGAAGAATTAAAAACTCAGATAGAAGAGAACAAAAAAGAATATGAAAAAGCACTGATATGGAAAATAAATACCAATTAAAAATTGAGGAAATGGAAAATATATATATAAACACATTCAGAAATATGAAAGAGATTAACCAACAAAACCTACGAAATGAAGTATATCGTGAACTAATGACGGAAATAACAAAACCATTATTTTACGGGAACCGTCGAGATACACACCCGATCGATTTTTTGAACAGACTCGATGAGTACTTTGCAGTAAAAAATGTGTTCAATAACGAAGAAAGATTAATAATAAATAATAAATGTTTAAGCACAAGACAGATACAACCAGATACCAACTATAGAGAACATTTCTCATATTGGGCAACAAAATTAAGACATCTTGAAGTATCAAAGTTATCAGAAACGGAAATAGTAAGAAATATCGCCAGTCATTACCCTGGATATCTAAAAGCTATACTAGTGTCATTACCGGAGTGTATCATATTAAATGCAATAAAAATCTTGGGTACTGAGGAACATAGAAAAACACCTATCAAGGAAACAGACCATACCGGGAAAACAACCATAATCAATATAGAACATTTAGGGAAGAAAACCAATGCCAGCAAAGAGAGGGTACGTGAAATAATCGACCACCACCTAAAAGAAATTATCAAAACAACACTCAAACAACTCGGAATAATAACTACCATAACCAACAAAAAAGAGAGCAACCTACAAACCAGAACCAGCAATGGAGAGAACCACCAAGGATTAATCAAGTAACAACAGAAGAAACGAATAACGAGAGTATAAATGCAGAAATAACTACCAATCATCCAATCAACAATTTAAATACAAGCAACGTTTCGGTGAGTCCAAACATTCAGTGTACAGTAGAAGGGAAAGCCGTAACAATATTAGTAGACACATGAGCTACAATCAGTGTAATCAATAAAGAAGTAGCAGATAAGATACTCAAATAGGATAAAGAAATACCAGTACTACCAGTGAATGTATAAATCAGTAATGCGGTGGGTAAAAAGATCTGCAAAGCATCAAAACAATTATTCTGCGCCTGTAAAATCGGAAACTCTAAATTATTCATAAACTTCGTACAAATTGAAAATTTTAATGGACGAGCGATACTTGGAGCTGATGTATAAAATCAATACAATGCTAGGGTCAACTTCAGCAGCAAAACAATACAATGGACAATCCAAGGGGAACAACCATTTGCAAAAAGCACACCGAAAACAATTACTAAAGAAAACCAAATTACGGCTGTAAAAATTGTAGAGCGACCAATAACCAACGTAAAATTGACTGAGGATGAGAACTACATATTTTCGCAGCTTATGCAGAAATACAAAAATGTATTTTTAAACAGTCCTGACAATATACAAAAGTATGAATGTAGAAAGTAAATTAAGAAAAGAAATATATTTCTGGTCATGTCCTCTAAAGACCGGATCAATTTTTCACACGCTTCACTTGTACACAAGTGAGCTGAATGGCAGATACATTTAATTATAAAAATACTTAAAAATCATTAGATACTATTAAAAAAGTAATAATTTACAGTCATCTTATATAATTTCTATACTATGAAAATTCACATGTCAAAATAATTTAAGTATTTACCTGGAAATGTGATGCGCAAGCGTGAAGCAACAGAATTGTGAAGACCCATCATAACATTACATCCATCACTACCAAATCCAATAACATTGTCCATACTTCATATTCCGAATAAACCATATATGAACCATTATATAAAGTTTCTGCATTAGCCAAACTAGGGTTGTTGGTATCAAAAACATTATGAAGCTCTCAAAATACACTTTTAACTTGATTTGTCGATTCATTATAAAATCTGTAATCAATTATTGTAAATAATAAATTAACTGTGCCTATTTGATAATTTTTTTCATTCTAAATACAAAAATTTAATTTCAAGTACCTCACGACCACACATAAAGTTTTAACAATACCAATATCACTATATCAATTGACTCATCTGTAAGAAAACTAAATTTTTGTTTTCTGAGTTTAGCTGCCAATTCAATTTTTTGTGATGCACCAATTACATTCTTCACAATTGCAGTTTTACTTCTCTTAATTTTGATTAAGCATTTAGCTATTTCGGAGTCTGGAAATATTTCTTTCATCAAGTTGGATAAGTGGTCAGCTCCCAAAAATGGTACGATTATGTAATGTTCAACAAAATAGCAGGCCAATTTTATTTCTGCAATAGATACTAATTTTTGTTTTTTGAGATCTGGAGATTTTTCTTTCATTGTAAATGAGATGTATGGCTGTTTAGAGGAGGAACCTTGTATTATTTGGATATGTTTTTTGCCTTAACAGTGATTTTTAAGTATTTTCGGATACCAATGATTGTTTACAAAATTTACAATATTCCCCAAATTCATTTTATTTTAAAGACGCTAACCACGTTTTAAATACGTCCATTTTTAACCAATCGGTCCGAAATTTTTGCTGACGATGTTTAGGTATATCACCTCTATAAAAACGCGCTTTTTTGGGAGTAGACGGTCATTGATGTCCAGGATCATCCGCATCTTCTTCCATTATTTTATATTAAAATTCAATATAAAATAATAAAGAATAACAAACAAGTCGTAGTATAATTTAATAAATATAATAACGATGTGTGCATAAACGAAACACCAAAACTGTATAAACAAAAACGGACGAAAATTGTTGACACTACGATCGTCGACACGTAATAACTAATAATATAAGAATAATACAATTCTCGTTTCCCAAATCTCTCATTGTCTTATGTTTATTATGAACCTAATCTATTTATAGATCTAATAGTCCATAATTATTTTCTTAGAATTTTAGTCAATGGAAATTTGGGATATTATTCAACATTTTAGACAAGCCTGCAACAACTACTGCCGTCCATAGTCCGTACTTGATAAATAACAAACTTCGAAAATTATTGAAAATTGTTTTTCGTTCATTTGAATTTGTCATTTTTCAGGAATTATCGCATTTTAGTGTACGATAGTAAAACAGAATCGTACATATACTTAAAATTATCGTATATTGTTAAGGTGAGTATTGTTTTTCGAGCGTCTTTTTTTTCTTACTACTGCCTACGGCTATAGATACTATGGTTGCGCAACGGCCTATATTAGGCTGCAGTAAATAACGTCCAAAAATGTTCTTATCTAAATCGACACATACCTGCTAGCTGCTAGAGATCCTTGTGGATTATTTTTGTACTCATTTTGGCCGCTATATAAATATTTAGATGTATCTATAGCCGTGGCCCGTGACTATAACTATATATACTTACTATTAATATCATTATTAATAATCCGCTGTGCCGATGGAGGCGCTGTAATTAAGTAGGTACTAGGTAGTCTATAGAACATATAAAGGGTATTTGCAGTGGCGGATCTAGGATTTTTTTTATGGTGTGTGCTATTTTGTTAATAATAATAGTCCTAAAGTAGTTTGGGGGAAAAAAATTAATAATTTGGTACTTAAACATCATTAAGCAATACAACCAGTATAAACAATTTAATGTATATTATTTTTTAATAATTAGATAGATATATAACAATACAATGTATTATGTAATATAATATAATTTAAATCTTTTACAGTTATATTGACCAGTCCTCTAATTGCATTTTTCTTTTTTTTTTCTGGTGAATTGATCGACAACTAAGTCAATATCTATTTGTTTTTCTTTAAGAATATTTAATAAAACTGAACCGTTTAGTCTAGACTCAGTCATTGTAGAGCGCATATAATTTTTTAATCTCCTTAATGTAGAAAATGACTTTTCTGGAATGGGCTGAATGGGCTGCAGCCCCCCCCCCCGAAATTTTAAAAAAATCTAAAAAATATTTTCATGGTCTATGAAAGTCAATGCAAAATTATTAAATTCCATTTTATAGATTTTAAATTCGTATTATTTTGTTAGCATATCTTATCACTCATGGACAAAAATACCACAGGTGATAATACTGGAAATCATAGATACTAATAAGTAATTATACACCTTTCGATAACGATCGTCGATCACTATAGAGGTGCACAATATAATATTATATACATATTATTTTTATAATTTTCATGGGTATAGTCACGCAGATTTAGATAATATTATATCTATGTGTCGTGTGATATAAACACTGTAATCCTGTTATCAGTTTTGCTTGCCAATAGTGGACGAGCTAGACGATTAAAACTTGTTATATAGTACTTACCTAATACATTGTATTTTTTTACATTGTGTTTTAAATCATTAAATATTATTTTTTTGTTTTACTGTATTACTATGTTTATAAATGTTCATCAGCCCTTTCCGAAATAAAATTCTGGATACGCGCCTGCAGTTGGGGATGGAGTGCACCTCGTTTGTAGGATAAGACATTACAATAGATTTGTTAAATTTGAATACAATGCTAGATATCAATGCATACGAAAAACGATTCTGAACGGAGATGATATGTTGGTCTAGAAAAGGTATATTAAAATATATTTCAATAAATTCAAATATTTCAAATGCTTCTAAGCCGCTTCAAAATCAGTTTATTTTGAAAAAAATATGAATTATAGAAAAATCCAATCTTAATAACTGGTAAAAATTTCAAGTTTCTGCGACTTATATTTTTTGAATCATTACAAATATTTGAGAATAATTTCATATTTTATGCAATTCGTAAAAATTTAAATTTCAAACGGTCATTGAATTTTTTTCTTTTGGTCCGGTAGAAATTTTTTTATAATTATCACCCAGGTGCTGTGGCCATCTGGCTAAAACCGGTCACCGCTCATCATTCGTGCCCGTGAATACGATACGTAACGGCAGCATGACAATACAATGTTGAGAACCAATGGCTACAATAGTGGGTACATACAACGGGTCGTGGGTGCCAACGCTCATTTTTCATACTCCCGACTAGCAACAACGTTACGTGTCGACACCGTTACGATGTATTTCGTGTATCGCTACGCTCCGCCAGCGATCGTAACGCTCCACCGGTGATCGTAACGCTCCCCCAGTGATCGTAACGCTCCATCAGAGATTGCAACGCTCCGGTGTATGACGTGGTTCGAAAATTGGTGGTGGCATTCGATGCCGTCGCCCGTCAAAAGAAGTGATACACCAGTACATCAACATTCTACATACATATTGCTCACGCATCACGTCCGCTCCAATGTATAAATGCTGCACGGGCTCTATGAACGACGATGAACTTAATTATATAATGGTTTTGAACACGATAACGCTAATTTCCGTCGGGAGACGTGATACACAAGAATACGCGTTGAGTATACGCACAGAGGCAAAACGTTGAAATGACATCACGTTGGCCTGACATTATTACCGCCCGTGAGCGACTATGCTAAATACACATTGGCGAGTTAATTGCTCAAATGACGGCGGCGGCGCCATACAATGCGCATGTACACGGGTGCACAGTGGTGACGACACACGTGCTAAAAGATGGACAAACACGCTGTCATACGATGCACGTTTAAATTTCTTTTGCATGACGGATGCATTTCTTCCAATCATCTACCTTGACTGCATTTAATGCCTCATGTGTTAGACGTTCAATGTCAACCATTTTTAACGTGTTTTTTTTGCCACTTCGCTTTTTACCTTCAAATTAGCTATCGGGTTATATTTCTAATGGTAAGGTGGTAGACACATTACCTCATGACCATTTTCCTACGCGATTTCATCCACCTCGTATTTTTTTTTCGCGTGGCATTAGATTCTTGACTTATTGACTAAGTTCTGATGATGTTTCTAATGGATGAAATTCAATGTTTTTATTCGTTAATCATTGTTGGATGTCGGCTTTTCTTCAATTACTTTTTGCGTATGATTCTTAGAGGGTAAAATGGTATGGTGCATTATCCATTACGATAACGGATGGCCCTTCAACGTTATTATTATTATTTAACAATTGAATAAATCACAGTTTGAATACTTCGCCTACTTAGGACATGGTAATTGATTTTATTTCCGGTGTTACTACGAAATTCCAATTTTGATCCTTCGATGAACATCCTGCGCGACATACAATAAGCCGACCTTTACCGATCGGTACCTTTAAACCCACCGAATTGTCTTCATTTTGCATAATAATCGTGCATGAATGATTTGGTTTACCCACGTAAACAACAGGCCGATTGTCATTATTTTCTCGCAGCTACACATTTGCCTTGGAAATTTACACCGAAGTGCGACGATATTGTTCCTCTCCATTAAAAACAATTGACCATCGTTGCATTTTTTGAATTTAAATTTTTGAAGATTCTCTGCATTGATCGAAACATCTGGTATAATTTGTTTTTTTCTTTTTAACAACATTGAATATTAATTGAGCAGTTGGGTACTCACAACAGTGAGCATCGTATGCTCGTTTCTAGCCCCATTAAAACGAGGCAAGAATAAACATTTGTTCAAATTGAGATCACATTTATCACCAGAATACCCAGGATTTCAGTAACAGAACTCTAATATAGAATATATCAATACTAAGTTCATACTCATTTGTATTTTGATCTCAAAGTGTACTTTCAAACCCAAATATCTAAAGGAAAGTAAAACCATCATGATTACACACAATGTGTGTAAGTAAAATTATTTTGACAACAGTAATTAAGACAAGACAATAATTAGTTATTTGCTTATTGAATTTTGTGGTGTATAAAAATGTAATTATCAATATAGATTTATAGCACATACATCAAATGATGATTGGTAGAGTACTGTCTAGTTATTCTTTTAATTTGTATTTAAAGCCATTAATATGATTATGATATATACCATATTTTAAACGTGGATTGGGAATATATTAATTAAATTTTTTTTCATATGTTTGACCAATAAAACCAGAGGGATAAATACAATGATACATAATCATTAGAACGTTGATCACACCAGTGTTCAGATCAACTGGATTTTATTTACAATAGTATATAAATTAAGTCCACCGAAGCGAGAGGGGAAATATTTGCTGAAAATTAAATCATCTCTTTCGATAACGTCATAGGATGATCTGTTAAAATAAAAAACTGTAACACTAATATTTCTCATTTATATTGTAATATTTCAAGTATCTAGAAAATTATTTTGTTACTATTACCAATCTTAATGTTAAAATTATTGAGTTTTTCTAGTTACCGTAACAATAATTGTTTTTACGAGGAACTTAATTTTGATGTTAATATCAAATATTATTGTTGAGTATAAGGTTCTTTAAGTAAAAGCTACAATACTATTATGTAAAACTTACTACAATTACTGGTTACACGTACAAAATAAATTATTTGCCGGGTTGTCTGGAAGATGGTTGGTGTGAAGTTGAGCAATGACGCATTTGGGGTGGTCGGCCATTTTGGACCGAATGCGAATATAAAACTTGGCAGCTGTTTATTTGCTAGTAAAAATTTTTAGCTCGTTGTGAAGGCTCACATTTATTACGTATCAGGGGGCATTCATTAGCCAAAGTAGATGGACATGTTAACATGGATTTGTTTAGGGTATCTAATGTCATCGTCTGCACACTGAAAAAAAGTGTGGTTGTAGAAACAGAAATATTGCAGTTACGACTGTTAAATTTAGTTGCCTCAGTGATAACAATATTTTTAGTTGCAAAAACTAATTGACTTATGTTAATTTTAAGTTATTGGATATACAAAATAGTTTTGTTAATTAAACTGTACTTTATTTGGTATTCTCAACTGATCCATATCAACAAAATAATACACTCGAAAATAGAATAACCCATGAAGATTACAAGATTAAATTCTTGAAATTTTCACCGAATGTATTACTGTTATTAGTGTTATTTATATACCTACAGTATATACAGTTAAACTTATTTTTAATTTAATTTTTATATAATAATATAATAAACCGGATTTATATCATAATACGGATTGGGTATCTTAATCCGGATTAAACGGATTGTTTCTTTTATTTCAATCCGGATCCTGAATGATCTGTATGTGGTGCTCAGCACTAGAAGAAACCCATTCGCCGGCGATTAATTTTTTAGAGAAATTAGGCATCCCCTTTTTTGTATTTTTAACCGTACCACATGCTCCGGTATCTTTTTTCAATAAATACTCAAATTATGTTGGATATATTCCTACATATTACTTAAGATAGATTAAATAGTTTAAAAAATATTTTGATAAATGTAACTAAGGGGCCTTTTATTTTCAGTACAATGATAATAATAATAATAATAATGATAGTTTATTAAAACTCTTCTGTGATTTGGTTTTATATAATTGAAAGACGAGGTTCAATTTAAGAACAACAAATTGAATACTCATAATAATTAAACAACATATCTTAACTTAACACATTAAACTATATACAATCCTTTCTAGCAAAACATGAACTTTATTAATAATAATACTTAATAAAATAATTAAATAAACACTGGTAACTGATAAGTATATAAAATAGGTATATATGGGAATTGGGAAACACTATTTAATATACCTACATATAACATAAAATCTTATAATAGGTATTAAATATATTCTATACAAAATTCATCGTTACTATGTTTGTTATATCAATTGTTTGTGGTCATTTAATCTATCATTTTTTTGGGAGCAATAATGTTTGTATCGCAAACAAGTTGTTTAAATTTAATTTATTCCCGCCGGCATGGCCCGGTCAGTCGTAAAAACCCTGCATCATTTCCGTGCGATGCATAGCGGTGCCACCGTCGTCGGCTGAGGTAGCTTCTGTACGCGACCGACCGTATGCGTAATCACATTGTTATCATCGTATAATGTAAATATTGTCGTTATAACACGTTTTTAAAATTATCGATTATATTTTTGCAGTAAAAGTTAGTGATGGGCGATACTCGAAAGTGAATTGATTTTTTTGAATCGATCTAGATTGGGAACAAAAGATCGATTTTTCAAAAAATCGACCTAAAAATAGGAAATATTTTAAACACTAAATGCCGCGTGATATTCTAGTTCTCCCTTGTCACGCCCGAAGTCATAACAATTAATATATAAAGGGTTTCCATACTCATTAATGTCAGTACTCCCTACCCTATAAGCTCTTGATTTCGGAGCGCGTATACACTGGAAAGTGTTGTATGTCTATGATCTATACCAGTGGTTTTCAAACTTTTTTTGTACACGGCACACTCACCATTTTTTAGATGAACAAAATTGTTTTGAATTAATTATAATTTTATATACATATAATTAGAAATGTGTGATTGATGGGATAACAAATATTTATTAATTGTTTATTTATTTATTAATATTACAATTACAGTATAATTATTTATTAAATTTATTTACAAAAGAAAGTGTAGTTTATACATTGGGAAATTTAATGAGAAATGTGTGCCTGATGGGCGTTACATATATTTTTAATTTTTGGACGAATAGTTGACAGACATACCCTCATTTCTTCTTCCACTGAATTTAGTTTTTCTCGTTTTTTATTTTTTATATTCGTAAGCGCTGAAAACCCTTGTTCACAAAGATATGAGGTTGAGAACGGCAAAAGAATAGTCAGTGCTTTTATAGATATCTCTGGATATTCTTTAGAAACATATATCCAGAATTTATTGAGAGTGATCTTTTTGAATTTCAACTGCAATGTTCGATCATTTTTAATTGAACAGAGATTTTCTTCTTCAACAAGTTTTAAATCAACCAAGTCACTAATAGACACATTAAAAGGGCCTCGTACCCAGTCATAATTTTTAATATTAAAACTTGGAAAATATTTATTCATTTTTACTTCTAACAATGTGATAGATTCGACTATTAATAACAAAATGTTGTCATCCGCAACTAGTAAAGCAGTACGTAGAAACATGATTAAATTACCTTGATTAATTTTAGTTTTCCATAAATTCAATTTTTCGATGAAAGCCATAATTTTATCCGACGATGTTGGTATATTTTCATCACGACCTTGCATTCTTGAATTTAGTTTATTGAGATGCTCAAACAAATCAGTTAAGAAAGATAACTTTGTCCACCACTCTTCATCCCCAAGAAAGTTGAATTCAATTTTTTCCATATTTAAAAATACAAGTAACTCCTCTCTCAAATTGTAAAATCGTGATAAAATATTGACCCTTGAAAGCCATCTTACTGCACTGTATAAAACCAATCTTGAATAGTCAGCATCCATCTCTTCATAAATTTTTTCATTTTTTCGAATAGTCTTGATTTAAGAGGTCGGCTCTTAATAAAATTTATAACTTTTACAACTTGATCAAGAATATTTTGTAAATCACTTACTAAGGATTTTGCCACTAGGGCCTCTCTATGAAGGAAGCAATAGGTAAAAATAATTTTTGAATTTTTTTTTTTGACTAAAGAAATGAAACCTTTAATTGAGCCAGTCATTGAAGGTGCACCATCAGTGCATATTCCAATGCAATTGTCCCATGATAAATTTACTGATAATAAATGATCGTCCAAAACTTTAAAAACATCTTCACCTCTCGTTGTTTCGCACAATGTTTTACAACAAAAAAAGTTTTCAATAATATCGTCA
>JAIPRK010002577.1:0-16956 GCA_025469195.1 Chaitophorus viminalis | reverse complement strand
AACGGAGTGATGGAATCTATTGATTTTACAATGATGTGTGTTTTTTTTTTTTTTTTTGTGTCTGACGACAACTTTTTTTGCAGTAAAAATGCTTCGATTTGCTTATACAGCAACATTTCTGAAATGAAGATGAATGCAGATGGTGATTGGGCGAGTCAAAAATCCAAATTTTTTAATACTTTTGGTAAAAATCGAATAAAACCATAAAAAAATTACGAAAAAACAGGAAATTTTACGTAAAATCACGTTTTTACAAACTACATTTTTTAAAAATGCTCTAACTCAAAAACGAAACACCGCAACAACCTGAAATTTTTACCAAATCTTTTTATTGGTGTTGTCTATACATGGTTAAGTTTTCAAAGTATTTTGGCATATTTTGACTTATTTATAGACAATTTAAATTTTCGATTTTTGTATTTTTTTTCTTTAAACACCTATAAAATTTAACTGGCTGGCCGAAAACTCAAAAATTGAATACAAGGTTTATAATAAGCTTAATTTATCTTCACTAGAAGATATCGGAGATCGTTTCACTTTAACTTTTTTTATAAGCCCATAAAGCTCAAATTTGTATAAAATGTGTCAAAATCACGATAATTTGCAAGTTATTTTGTTGATAAAAATTCATAAAATTTTTTCTGTTTATATTTAAGGTTCAAAATTTTAACACTAGTTTTTCCATAAGCTAATCTTCAAAAATATATAAAAAAATTTCTACCGGACCAAAAGGAAAAAAATTTATGACCGTTTGAAATTTAAATGTTTACGAAATTGCATTATAATTCAATTTAAATATAAAATATTATATTATTATATACACATTTTAGACAAAAATACTAACTCCGTTCAGAATCGTTATTCGTATACAATGATATCTATCATTGCATTCAAATTTAACAAATCCATTGTAATAATGACCTATCCTATAAACGAGGTACTCTCCACCCCCAACTGTACAGCAAAGCGAGGCCCACCCGTTCTTTTTTATATTTTCTTTTGATGCTTTAATTGTTATGAAGATTTCTGCGCCAGTTTCTTTTTAATCGTCTCTGTAGGTTAGTCCTTCAATTAGATTTTAGAGAATGAAGACGATAAAGAAGTTTTGAATTGTATACTTGATAGTGGGTTATAGCTTCTTTGTGGACGGTCTTTATTTTTGAATTAAAATGAAGAGATGAGTTAGAAATAGAAGTAAGAAGTGTAAGAGATTTTACTTAGGTTTATACTCGTATTTCAGAAAGTTGGAATTTTATTACATTCAATTTTTTGGATTACCCTAGAGTTGAATGTGATTGGTCCATATTTGTTTATTTAAGCATATGTAGATTTCGAATTTTGTGTTCAATATGGTGTGTTTATTATTAGACATTGATATTTTGAGCATACGGAGGGGCGCATTTATGGCAAGTCTTTTATCTACAATGTAAGGAACCAAAGTAAGACGACGGTCAAGTGTTAAGCCGGCCGAGATATATTGCAGTCTGGGATTATGGTTTTTGAAGGCCTGGTGGTATACATAAGAAAATTTGGAAGTTTTTAGGGTGAATGTGGTATGACCTTTAATATTTTTATCATACAATGTAGTCTGAACAAGACGATTTCTCGATCCAGGAATACGCGAATTATTGATGAAATCAATTATTATCTTTATTTTTTTTGAGTATTGTTTATGTACAAAACCAATTAATTAGACAGTATTTCGTAAAAAACTACATAGTTCTTAAGTAATAATCCAAATAGAATATGTATGTATACGAGTAAAATATAATTTAAATGTTGAAATGAAATAGGTATATATTTATTGCGTTTAAGATTAGAATTCATCTATTCTAGAGAAAGTAGAATAATACTAATCATTAATAAACTATATATAACGGCATAACGCCCATAATCAATATTCAAATTGTCGATAGTATTCCTTTTTACGTACAGTCGTATAAAATAGAAAAGGTGGAATGGTAGGAAAATATAGTAAGTTATGAAATTTTTTGAATATTTTTACAAGTCTCATCATTACTATCGTAACATATTTATACTTTATAAAACGTATAGCGTACCTATATAATTATTACTTTCCTGCTATATTCTATATTATACTCATTTATAAATAAGTTTATTGATAAATCATAATGCATAATGTATTCATAAGTTATAATATTTTAATTAACTGATACATGTTAAAAATAAATAGTGTACCTGTTTATTTTCTTGTGTGTAAAATTAAAAATAGTTGTAATAATGTACAATATATAATACACTGAGTTTACACCATTTATGAAATATATTGTATCTATTTGAGACTGATAATGCATCAAGATTAATTAGTTACCAGTGATCTGAATACTGTTTACCTGAAAAATAATTATTTATCAGAAACAGACCATTTGATTACAATAAATAATATATAGAACCCAGATTTTAAGTCTAAATGGAATTACAACTTATTTTGTGGTTCTACAATATTATTAAGTTTTTTTTTTTAATATATGGAATATTAATGTAACACTTGTTCCGTTAAAAGCATTAATGTGTTTCAGAAGTAGTTTATGTAATAAACCCTTTTAGTTACTCCTCTCTGTATTATAAATTAGACACAGATGGTCGATGGATACAGAAAATGCAATTCAATGTTAATGACAATTTAGATATTTTGTCAATTTTGAGAATAGAAAATTGATCAATATCATTTCTGTTTCAGAAATACTATAAAATAGCCTGTTGATATTCAAGTGGGCAGTGGTTTTTATATCGGATGTTTGTCAAGTTTTGAAGTTTCATTCACATTTTTTCAATAGTATAGACAGTATAGTAATGAACTCGTTTTAACATGCGATTATTAAGAAGACAACAAGCAACCATGCCAAGCATGGCAATTTATCTTTTACTATACGTTTATTACTATACGTTTTTACGATTAAAGTTTTTAAAGACATTAAAAATGTCGAAAAACGAAACGAATACTGCCTGTATAAGAACCGTGGACGAGATTACTTTTTTTAAGCGTCTGTTTGTGATAATGATTGCACTTAAAAGAACGTTCCGGAACAGAATCGGATTTGTTCATCTTGAATATAATCAAGATTTTACAAAAAAAATAAGTTTTCTTGCTTGCGTTTGCTTTCTTTCAAATTATCGTTTAGTGGTTTTAAACAAATATATATATATATAATAAAATCATTTCAAAGATTACATAATATTATAATAATATTATAATACTCGTAGGGAATTTGTTTGAATATATTTAAATTTGAAATAAGATTAATTATATGATACTAAGGCATGTATCAGTAATAAATTATAGTATGTTATCCTGTTTATGCTTTCAAATATAAATATATTTATACGGGTTGCTAGAAAGTTTTGAAACACTATATGTAGTCAAAACTTGAATAAGAAGGTTTCAAACTATTTTAAATATTGTACATAGCTATATTTGTAGTATATACTTAGAAAAAAAAATGGTGTTTGTTTAAAATGTATAAAAATCAACTTATAAACATTGACCCTATAGGTTCTACTACGTACATCTCGACCCTAAATACAACTGAAAAATAAAATGTATATTCAATATAGATATTCGCACGTATGTGGTGATATTTAATTTTGACATACATTAATATAATTTTATTGTGTTGTTAAATCCAAATCATTAAACAAGCTCTGTTCTCGTGGTTGTCTGACTACTTACATATTATCAAGTACGTTTTTATTTCTAAAATAATAATATTTAATTATTTTTCCTAATTCTGCTGTTCAAATTAAACGTGAAAACAAATTTAAAAACAAATAATTTATTTAGCGCGTTGACAATGTTGAAAGCAATTTATTCAGCACTAAAAGGGTTAGAAACTTTTAATTTAATTAATTTTGTTTTAATTGTTTTAATAATTTGATATTTGGAAATGATTCTTCATCATATAGCTGTTGAAGGGTTAACGTTATTCTAGTTCATATAAATATATTTAAATACCAATTGGTTTAAAATTATGTGCCTATAGCTCATTTAATTTTTGAATAAAATACAAAGAAACGTAAAAACAAATAATGTAATAAGGATTCTACTGATTCTGGGTATTAAATAACGGCAATATATTATGTTTTCTTTACACTTTAAGTTCGTATATATACATAGCTATTTAGCATACTTTAAAGTTATAAGGTAAATATTTATACGAAAATTTTAACATTTTGTTCGCGAAGAACACGAATTACTTTACCTATTTTATCAGTAGTCAGATTATCGTTTGAAAATTATTTCATATGCGTATGGTACATTCGAACAGTTGTTATTTGAAAAATTACAATGCTACATATTTAAATGGTCAAAATAATCACCAATCACTTATTATGAAATATTTTGAATACATAATAAATGATATATTGTTGTTCATTTGACTTCACAAAAAAAAAAAAAAAACGGGGTACCTACTTAATTAAATCAAAGTAATTTTGAAGTAATGCAATGCAATGCAAGAAAAATACATCAATAATATTTTTGCTAGTTAAAAATCGTAATTTGTACATAACTTAATACTTTAATTTAAATATCAACCAGTAGATAATAAAACTAACTTGTCTTCACTGAAGTATATACTTAGATTTTTAATGCAAATAAATAAAAAAAGGGTACTTATTATTGTAATTAAATATTAATAATCCAAAATAATTATAAAGAATGTTTAAGAACTTATAAAATATTTTTCACATATAACTATAATAGTTTTTATGATTGTTTTTATTTCAGTATTAAAACAACGTTGTATTTAAATTTATCTTCGACTATGTCTTTCACGTTGAATTAGCACTTATGACTCAATTTGTATTGTATATACAAAGATAATCATGAACGATGAGATTGAGTTTTCATTCTAGAAGTACAAACTATGTATGGTAAAAAATAAGGATTTAGGTATATTTTGGTTTATATGAAATAAAACCGAATTTATAAAAAATAAGATATTTGTAAGTTAATACATCGAAAGTTAGAAAATGATAATATTATTGATGTATTTAAAGAAAATATCATTGTAAGATTTATCAATTTCAATTTAACAGTTGTTGTTACATTAAGTGATATAATTATCAAAAAAGATTTATTACTGATTTTAACTACACTAAATTTTATCAATATTTACTAAATTAATATTTAAAATTATTAAAATAAGATGAGTTTTCACTCTTCAGTCAATTAAAAATTATACAATATCTATAATAATTCAATTGGAATTTTACTGTTTTTCAAAGAATTCAATAGAATGATTCTATAAATTTAGTCTTTAATGACTTTTAGAAGATTTTATTAGATTCTTAGATTTTATAAGAGTTCGATTGATTGAACTATTAACAGGTTGATCACTTTTAGGTTTGGGAGAAAATTTCAACATTTCGAGGAAATATTTTAGAACTTGTTTAATAAGTCTAGTAAACACTAGCTTACCATATATAATTCTTACTTATTGATCTTATAATTTAAAAATGTTTTTCCACTACAAACGTTTTTTACAATATGGAAAGCTTTTAAATCATATTCACAGTGATAATAAAATAATGGTTTGAGGTTTTTTCTCAAAGAAAGAAAACTATATGGTTCCAAGATTCAATTAGAATTTTTATACTGAATTTCTGATATTTATAAATTCAACAACCTTAATTTATGGTTTATAGTACTTATATTGAAAACTGATTACGAAATCCTGGAACTTTACAAAAAATACCTACCGTACAAAACCATAGTTTTTAAAATGAATTCGTCAAATAGTATTTTAATGTGCTAAATGAACAATGTATAGTATATTCCGATTTCGGTTGAACTATATTGTCATCTCGGTAAATAGATAAATTTCCACGTTTTATCGCAGCCCATGCTTCCAAAAAACAATTACGCTATGGTACAATTTTCCTGCAGCGTCAGTCACTGCAACACTTTATAAATATGATATATTTTATACAATTACTATATTCCTACTTACGTTAGTATATATAACCAAGGATGACTGATGCTGCATCCAAACGCCGCAGAAAAACTGTATCTATAGGTTGAGTGCTTGTTAAAAAAAAAAAAATATGTAGATAAGTATCGAAAAAGAGAATAACAAACGATTTAGTTTGACGTAGTCGATTACATCGTTTACGATTTAACATGCATATAACATTCATAATATGTTGAATATGAATCAGAGGGTTGTACATGTACATTTACTGTTCGAAAATATTTTGCTTATCTACCAATAAAACGAGGTATATTGGAAACTGCAACTGTATTAATATATTATTGCGTCAATCGATTATTCGTATAATATTTTGAAATAGTTAAAAGTTACTCAATACAATTAACTCTTTCGGAGAATAAAGAGTAAGTGTTTGTATTTTATGTTTTGAATTTCAAAAGTTTCTTATAAAGTTATGGACGGAGCAAACGATATATCATTCTCTCATATGTTATTAAACTCTGTAAGGTAGATTGTTTTAGTCCATTGACGTAGGAGATTGTATTTCATGACGTTATAATACTCTTGTCAGTTACTTCGGGCTATTTCTGTAAAATTTATTATATTTTTTCTATATTTTTTTCTTTTCTAAACCTATAAGTTTCGCTACACAAATTATGCAGTTTATCAATCGGAAACAAGTAGACTTTTATCATTTGAATCGAATCAATACAAAATGTGTAATTTATTTTTATTAAGTTACTCTTTTAATAATTCACTTTTTTGTATGTTTTCGTGAGTGATATTACTTGGTCCGAGAGCAATAAGCTGTTTATCATGGAAAGTGGAATATAGTGATGGTATTTACAACACTAGGAATGAACACACATGAAAAATTGACAGAGGTAAATCGGTGTAAAAGATCTCGAGTTACGTATTCATTCATAAATACATAAATTCATATTAATATTCAAGTAGACGGAAATAAAATCTAGGAAGTTGATGCCTACAACTCTTGCTGTTATGTACTATATTTCTTGTCAGATAATTGATAATAGTATATAATAAGCAGTGTCATCTTATTTATATGTATATATATATATATATTTATATGTTTGAAACCATTGATAAAACACCACGTTTATTAAAATATTGTGCTTCGGCATACTGAATATTAATGTTCATCGTATTTAAACATATCTTAAGACTCGTGAAAATATGATTTTCTAATTTAAAAATTGATTAAATATGATAAAGAAAAAAAAAAACTGCTATATTCAACTTGAATTCGATTTTAAAATCGCTAAAATTGAAATAATTTTCAAATGTTTTAGACATTTTATATATTAAAATAGCTGCCCTGTGTATAATATACTTGGCATATAAAAAAAAAAGAAATACAATTCATAAAATAAGAAACTTGGTTTGAAGTCTAGGAATTTTTTTTTTTATATTCCTGCAACATCTAACTAGATTTTGTTTAAAAAAAAAGGTTTAAAATTAAATGAATAAAAAAAATGCTGCTCTATTATAAAATGATTAAGTTATACTGAAATTCAAATGATTTTTACAGAATAATGAAATGTATGTATCTCGTTACCTTTTAATTTTATTTATTTTCAATTTCAAAGTTTTCCGGATTTGAAGTCAACCAAACTAATATTAACCGATTTTGTACTTACATTGGACATCAGAAGTTAAATATACAGTATTATGCTATTTTAGCTCAGACGAGTTATTTATAAAAATTAAATACTTAAAAACATTTTGATAATAGGATATTATTTGTAATTATTTATATTCAGATATGTATTAATACAATAAATATGTTATAAGTAAATAATCATTATTAAGAATATCAAAACTTACGTACAGTTGGTAACTTAGTAGCTCAAAATTGTTGATAGATAAATGTATTGTAAAACCTCAAACTATATTAGAAACTTAAAATCTGTGTGTAGAATACTACGTTTTGACCTAACTTTGAATTAGTTGATAACACACGTAGGTTTTTCGATTCAAAAACTTGAATTTTGTTTTTATAAGTCTTGACACAATGCCTCATAGTCACTAATAAAACTGTAAATAATATTTATTTATTTATTTATTTAATATTATTTAATAATTTACGTAATACTACATTACATTCAGTTGTACACGGTTTTATTCGATAAGCCATGGCACGTATATGACTTAAAAGAAGTAAAATTACAATAAATAGATCATTTTAAATTTTGGTAGAGTGGAATTTATGCACCACATACTGAAAAAAAGATTTTTAAATGCTACGGAAACAGTTCAGCTTGATTGTATTACGAGAAATACGCAACTCAAAGTATTACAATGTTTACTAGTTTTAGAATATTTTTATTCTACTGTATAGTCAAATTAATTAATGAAATTAACTTAGCTACAATTAATTTTTTGTTTGTATCTATATTTATAAAATAATTTTAGTGAAAATTATACTTGTAATTGTAAATATTTATCGATAAGATTAATTTGTCAAGGGAAAATTTTTTTTTTATATTTTAAAAAAATTATAAACTTTTAAAGTTATGTAAATAGTTAGAATATTATTAAATTTCATATGTTTACGATTAAAATTTATAACTAATACATTTTGATATTTTCTGAATAAAACGTTTCTGCTTGGTAAAATTCTCTATTACTCATCATTACTGTACATGTGTATGGGCTGACCAGTGATCCCGTACTAAGATGTAATAACTGGAAGTTTTGACCTAATACAACTCGTATAAGCATCCTGAGAGAAATCCACCTCGAACCTGATACATGCCATGGAATCGAGGTAGACGGATTACTGAGGCCGCGTAAGCGATACGATGACGTCCAGCATCCTACCGACGATGTTTCTAACGATAACCGGAGAGAACGGTACCACGGGCGGTGGGGGCCCTACCTGGAGTCGCACCGCGGGCTAATGCCTGTCCAGGTACCCGCCGTAGGGCTTCGGTTTCGTGGTGGCTAATCGCGCAAGGAACAAATGCAGGTGAAAGTTTCTGATGATGGCTGTGGAGACTTTGCGCGGGGTACCTGTGGTCAAGGCATGGTTCTGGCGGTGGAAAATATCCCGGACACCTAGCTCCCCTATCGGTATGGTCTGATGCCAAAGGTTTACGGTAGCCAAAATCCAGTCAAAGGTGGGATAAACCTTCGCCTAGTGCTCTGCACGGTCCGGTTTTAATGAGTCCGGTCCGGTCTAGTATACGGTTCTAAAATACAAAAACTATTGAATCGTCGGTTTGGTCTGGTTCAATAATTTTTAGCAGTAATTCGGTCTAGTTCTCAGATCAATTGCATTATTTTCAGAAAAAAAAAAAAAAAAAAAATGAAAATTAGTCCGATCTCAAGCATGGTACTTAAAATCTAGGATGCAGTCCACTACAGTTAGAAATGTTACAGACATGCAGTCGGGTAGTCCGGTCCAGTGTAATGTTAAATGCATCATATGATACGGTTTGGGTCAATACAGACTGAACCTTACAGACCGGTCTATAAACGGTCCAAAATGTTTTATGATCGGACCGATAGGCTGGTCCATGTTCTACTTTATTAGATGTTATTTTATTGTCTGGTCTAAAAATAATATAAAGCCGTTGGTTCGGTCCAATTTTGGTCTTTGTTTAACGTTTAAGTATGGTCCGATTCAATTTCGGTCCCCTGGTAAAATTTGAAATCCGGTCTGGTCCCTTAAATAACGGGCCATGTAGAGCACTACAGCTCGGCCCGACCAAGGCAGGGTTAGGTTAGGCAGGGTGCATGAAAAATCGTGGTCATGGTACGAATTTCGTCTCGCAGAGCGTGACGGTGCCTCGGTGCTGGTGGTCCTTAGATGACCCGTGGCGCGGCCGCCACTTCTCGGCAGTCAAAACTAATTAATTGGTAGTAATTAGTGATTTAGGGAATTTTACCGATCAAATTGACATTAAACATTTCGTAATGACAGCTAATAATTAATTAGTAAAATTAAAGAATCCTAAAAGTTATTTAATTTATTTAGAAACATAACAATGATGAAAATTAATTAAATTACAGAGTTAAATGTAATTTTATTGTTCATCGCAATCAAAAATGTAATTGCTGGTTATTTTAACAATAATATCATTTATATAGTATCATAATATATATACTTATAATTTATGATGTACGTAGTAATATTCATAAATATATATATATATATATTGTTATTTGTTAATAGTTAAAGGCTATATTTTGTTTAACCAGTTTCATAATGATTTTTATTTTTTTATAAGAATAAATATCTAATCGATATTTTCAAAAGTTGTATAGAAGCCTTAAAGTAAAAAAATAATCCAAAAGATTTTACGACGAAAAAATATTAATTTGGATATATTTTTATCTCTACTTAATTATTTACAAAGTGAGATATTTAATTTCTTATAGGGTTAAAAAAAATGTTATGATACACGATCTAGAAAAACTAAATTCCTAAAACTTTACACGCAATTTCATTAGGGGTTGATTGACACGGTTTGCTGAACTTTGATTGTCCTTTTGCTATATTTATGTCTTATGCCTATAAATAATTAACATTCTCAAACTTTTTAACTAAGGGCAAATATATGTATTAATAAGATGGAAATGTGCTTAAAGTGCTTACATATAAATATACAACTTGAAAATAAAATTGTTCAAAACAATTTGTTTAAATACTAAATATAAACTAAATACTGTATAGAAAACAAGTCTTGCTGGTTATAAAAAGCATACAAATATCGATATTATTATGATATTTAACAAACAAGTATAGTCCATTTAATATATTTTGTTATAATATCGGTTTACATTTTTTTCGTTGAAAATTCGTATTCGCTGAAAATGTTTTCGAGTACAAAATGTGTATCGATAAAGTATACCTACCTATAATACAGTGTCATTGGTAAATATTCAGTTGATACGCCACACATTATATTTGTATGTTCGTTATTAGTGATAAAAAAAAATCCATAATATGTAAAGTACACGCGAAAAAAAACCCCTGAACACGTATTTCCCGGAGGGTTAGTTTTTATCGGGTCCCGACCTTATCTTTTTTTTCGTCGTAGCCATGTATGTTGTCGGGAGATGATGCGAGAAAAACTTTTAGCCTTCAACTCCACGGCGCTCTACCGGTTATCCGAAAACTATTCATTTGATGTCCGTGCACCAGATTTACGACCTTGCGTATCCGTTAATTTCGACCGCCGTCGCCGCGCGTAATCGATGCGAACCGATGTACAACATCCCACAGTGCGGAGGGTCTTTTTTTTCTGAAATGTTTTCTTGCGCACCACACGTGTATAATAACCATGACGTGTCCCGTAATTTTCCCCGTTACATCATAGATTTCCCGCGGGTGAAGACATGGAGGAAAACACGTCGTAATAACAAAAACGCTGTGATATCCGAATTTATTGCACTCGGAACATCCGACGACGAGGCGTCTCTGTCGACACATATCGGAAACGCGGATCGTAGCGATACGATATATTATACAATTTAATATATCATAATAATAATAATAAAACGTACACGCTATGTTATACGTATATATACCTACTCGCTGTGCGTTACCCCATGTAGCGCATTATTTACCAACCTCTTTAATTCCATGCCCTATCCCCCCACCAACCTAAAGATCTCTTTTTTTGGTTTTATTCTTCTGGTTCAATAGATAAAAATAAAGTTATGAAAACCCATAACGATTTATTAACGAGTGTGTTTAGCGTTACATGGTCATTAGTTTTTAGTTCCTTTCCCTCGTGTTTATATAAATAATTAAATACATTGAAAAATATTTTCAACTCTTTAATAGTTGTTGTCCATAGCAATGTTTTCACACTTCCAGTTTTGAAATCACTAGTATAGCAATATTGCACTAATAATACCTATTCATTGTAAACTATATAATATACTTATATTATATCTTTATGTATAATAGTTAAGACAAGGTAAATGATCTGGGCAGTTAGTTAACCTCTATAAAATGTTGATTTCAATTGTTTTATTTAAGTTAGTTACGATTTTATTTTTCTGATTAAATGGATCAACGAAAAATATGACGATGTATAATTTGGTTTGGAATCTCCGTTCCAACAGTCACCAAACTTTCTCTAAAATATTATTGTAACTAAATACGAGTGGTGTCAATGCAGAATTTCATAATATTTCCTCATTATTACAATACACAGGTAGTTGCCTGAATATTCATGATTTTTTATTTTTAACTAAAATGTTCTGGCGAAGCCAAGTCATTCAGTTTTCCGTGTGGTTAATAAACAAAAACCCAAAGGCCACTGCCATTTTTTTGTCGGTTTAGCGCTTCAAGAAAATAATACTGAAATATTTATAATGTTTCTACTCTGCTCCACATTATTGTGATAGTCAAATAATTATAAGTTAAAAGTAATGATTCACCTCAGTGTCACTCCTATCAAGCTATGTGATCATACTCATAACTACTGTCGTCACCTTTCCAGGTGCTTAAAGTGTGGCGAAGATCTTCTCATAGTACATTGCACTTAAGGCCATTTTATAAAGGTTGATCAACTCACAGACAATTGTTTGAGTCAAAAAAAAAAAAAACCTAATGAGACAGAACCTCACACCTAACACAATAGTCTACATTCACCGTTGAGTCACCAAATTGAACGTAGATCCATCGTTTGTATGCTCAACCAACATACCAATATACAACTTTTTAATACAATATTCAGTTTTTTGGTGCAAATAAGAACTTTATTAAACCTTCTACTTTTTCTTCTCACTATCCTTTTGAATAAATTCACAATTAACTTCAAATAACTATTATCATAAACAGATTTTCAATATTCTACTTAATACCTATTTACTTGACTTATTATCTTTATTGTTCTTTTTTTCCTTTTATCTCCCTTCGTTGTGTATAATATAATATATGCTATACAACCTAGTTGATTTATTATGCAGTTGACAAATTTATAATATAATATTCAAATATATACTATTTTAATTGTTGCAGAACTATAATAATCTTAATTAAAAGCTATTAGTATTATTTATATTAATTTATAAATTAAATTGTTTGATTTGTCGAGAATAAAGGTTACAAGATGTGATCATCATAAATATCCAATATAATGCAAAAACATATTACAGTATAGTTGTATTTATTTATATGAAAATGTGTCAAATGGAAATATGAAATACTTTTGTAATTTATGAAACATGACGTAGTATTATATTTTATTTATTCTTAATAATATTTGCAAGTGTTCTGTGTGGTTTAAGCAAACATCGATCGATATTCGACAGTAACCCAGTTTTAAATATTTGCTTTTGGTGAAATTTAAGCGATCAAGCAAACATATATTTGATATAGTTTATACGTATTAATATTGAATAATGACTACCTAAGTGTTCAATAAGTAACCATTTATGTATCAGTGTACGAATTTCAACGAAATCTAAATAAATATGATCAGAGCGATCACATATAAATATACCTGAACTTACAAGGTGCACTGTGTTGAAAAAAGAAGAACTCAAGTGCATTATCTGAATAAATCTAAAAATTGGTGCAATTAGTAACAATATGTGTGTTTATAGGTATATTAATCACAAAATTTAAGACAAAATAATAATGATCAAAGGGAATTAGATTCTAATTATATGAATTATTCTTTTAAATATTCACAACTTTGAGTGAAATACACGTACCCAAAAAAGTTTAATTCATATTAATATTATAATATTATGTTTTCCATCATGTATCATCATATTATCAAATACAATACTGTATTTTCGAGAGTATAGTAAGATCATAGATTGTTTAAATAAATAATGCATTTGAAATGATGAGCATATCAATGAAAAGAATCGAAAGAACTTGTACTGAGTTATCTTAAACAAAGTATCTTTTTGAACAACATTCATTTTATTTTATTTATATGGTAGTATATAATTGTATAACTATGATAATTTTTTCTATTTTTGAGAAGTTCACATCATAATGTAAGAAGAACAATTTTTTGATATAAATATATAGATGAATAACAAATTAATTGTATAGAATTTTCATTGGAGTAATCGTATTCAAATTCAGTAAATAAAATAGCATATAGTTATTTTCTAATTTTCTATTGATAAGCAATTCACTTTTCTAATCAAAACAAATATTAACATATTTAGTTTTTATAACACTCAATTGAATAAAATATAATTAATAATATTTTATTTATAATAAATATCTCAAATACTTTTGTAAGGGTGTTGAAGATATATACTATATGTTAAAGTAAAACTGCATGTGTCAAGATATAATATAATCAAACACGCCAATAAATGTCATTAACACTAGGTAAGTAATATTTTATTACATTATTCATGTCAGTAAAGATTATGTTATTGTGATAAAATATATATAATATGCTAATATAAGTATTCAGTTTATGTTTCAAGTTCTCGTCAAAATTAAACTTTTTAACGGTTAACGGTTATACATTTTTTTTTTTTTTTAATGCTAATTACAACATTAACAAATTATGAACAAACTTATATCTGGTAGTTTTCACATTTAAAGTATTCAAATTTAGTTTCTGGGTTTTAAACTAAAATTAATAATTATATATTGTATGCTTTTGTAAATGTTATCGATTTTTGTCATTATTTTGAATTCAAACATTCATTAATCAGTCTTTTTTTGGCGAAAATAATAATAATTAAGGAAATAATTTAAAATATTATGTTTACCATTAATGTTCAGGGTGTTTAATCGTCTGACTATAGTTCACCTGTAAACAAAATAAAATATTAACTATTGAAAATCTAAAAACAAGTATAATTCATGGGAATTGATATAAATTTATAATAAATAACTAAAACTTACTATTTTTTCTTATATACCTTATTATCTGTATCACTAAAAATTAAATACTATGTAAATTAAACTAATTTATAAAACAAATTAACTTTAATAAATATTTTATACTGCAGTTTTTTTTTATCTTTTATGAATAATCTAAAAATATATTACATGTAGTTTTATTTAGATGTTTTTTTTTTTAATATATTTATATTTCTATTATTTTAAATAAGATTCTTTCCAACGTTTGAAAACATTTTAACCTCATATTATTCTATACGTATAACAACACTAAATCTATTTTATTTCTTCAGATTCACTTGTATAATATACTCGTTAATTCTCTGACATAACTTCTTTATATTAACATATTATTAAATTTAAAATTATTTCTCAATACTACATAAATATTACTAACACAGTAACATCGTAGCAAGGAATAATTTTAGCTTTCCTGGAAATTTTAAACCATTAAATCGGGTAATCCAAAAGCGGCAAAACAATGACTTTTTGAAATTAAAATATTTTTATTTATCTTAATATTGCGTGCATTTATTGGAATCACTATACACAGAATACAGCTCTGTGTATAATATAAAACCTACTGATAAAATCTTAAACGCACAAATGATTCAAGTCCGTATTATAATGACATAGTTGATGATGATAATTGATGAAGAATTTTTATCGGACCTTCAGAAAATTTTAAATTTCTATGAAATTGCATAAAATAACGATTTATTCTCAAACAATTTTGAATATTTATTACTATTCAAGAAGTGTATGTTGTAAAATCTTAAGACTATTACCAGCTATTCAGAGTGGCATTTTCTTTTCAAAATATTTTACTCAGTTTTAAGCTATTTACAGGTACTTGAAATATTTTATCTTATTATATTTTTGTTTTAAATTTGTTGAAAAAAATATTTGGCTGGTATAAAATACTTAAAAATTGAAAAAAAAAAATTCTACATTAGTAATTCTTACTGTCATTCGAAAATTATTGAAATATATATGCACAATTTTTTTTATAAGCGTTTGAAAAGCAAATATTGACATAATATTTCAATTTAAATATATCTAATATATTATATAATAAACCTATTTCAGACTAACATATCATCTTTGTCCAGGATCGTTATTTGTATGCAATTATACCTATCATTGCATTCAAATTTAACAAATCCATTGTTATAACCTATCCTATAAATAAGGTCTACACCACCCACTACAACTGTACAGCAGAGCGCGGCTCATCCGGTTCTTTTTTATATTTAGTACATACAGTAATTCCTTCTGAGACTAGTTTTTTGGTGTTTCATAAATATTATACTTGTTATTAAGAAAAATTAGTTATACTTTTAAGTACAATGTATAAAAATCAATTTTTATTAACAACTTAATTGAACATAATTTTTGCTTAAAAATAAGTTGTACGTAACGAATTTTAAAAAAAAAAAATTTATCAGATTGAACTGCAATATTTCTTGTATACATTAATAAATGTGTATACTATACATTATTTTTTTTGTATTCTATCCCGAATTCCAGAATGAAAACTTTTTTTAATATATTCAAAATGACATATTTTTATATTTGTACAAAACATATTTTGTCTTATCCGAAAAAACTTATAAGATATTTATCAAATTAAAAAACTTTCTACTAAAAAGTATAAATAAATCATATTTGCACATGCGTTTAAAATATTTTACAAGTAGATAGGTACAGATATATATTTACTAATAATTATTGATTATTATATGTTTATTGCATGCGTATACTGTTCGATGCATACATATTATTTACAATTAGTTTAAATTAATATTCGTATTTGTCCACAATTTAAATTCAATGGTACTTATGCGTTTTAAAAATTTATGGATAATATATAATAAATTAATATATAAAATTTTTATTGATAAAATTATAATCTTATAGAGGATAAAGTCACACCTATTGAAAACATATATAACAGGCATGAATATTGAAAATAATAATGTCCAACATTTGATTATTTATTTGAATACTCCAATGTATATGTCGCATCCACATAGTGAAACCACTCATTTCATGAACTGGATATCCAGATAGTGAAATTCGTCCAGATAGTGAATTTTGACGAAAATACATTATATGGACATCCATTTCATGAAATGG
>JAIPRK010002576.1:0-16972 GCA_025469195.1 Chaitophorus viminalis | reverse complement strand
TTTTAAAATAAGAAGTTTTACTATTACCAATATTGTAAAAACCGGTACAGAAATTTTGGGAGTGCTAAGCACTCCCAAGCCCCCCCCCCCTAGTTGCGCCCATGGATATATGATATATGGCTATAGCTCATATTGCATCTTAGATTTCATATCATTTTCATATAAAGTTAAGAAAATAAAAATAACAGTAATTTTAGATTTTGAATGGAGTGATGTATTTATTTTACAATGTGTGTTTTTTTTATTATTTATTTATTATTTTTTTAGATTCTGAACGGAGTGATGGAATCAATTGGTTTTACAATGATGTGAGTTTATTTTTATTTATATTTTTTTTTGTGTCTGAGGACACGATTTTTGGTAGTAAAATTGCTTCGATTTTCTTAAACAGCAACTTTTCTGAAAGGAAAGTGAATGCAGATGGTACTTGGGCATGTCAAAAATCCAACTTCTTTAATACTTTTTTAAAAAATCGAAAAAAACGATAAAAAAATTACGAAAAAATGGGAAATTTTACGCAAAATCACGTTTTTACATAACTACATATTTTAAAATGCTCTAACTTAAAAACGAAAAACCGCAACAACTTGAAATTTTCACCAAATTATTCTATTGGTGTTCTCTATACGTGGTTAAGTTTTCAAAGTATTTTGACAAATTTTGATTTATTTATAGATAATTTAAATTTTCGATTCTTGTAAAATTTTTTTTTTTAAACATCTATAAAATTTAATTGGCTGACCGAAAACTCTTGAAAATTTAATACTAGATTTATAAGTTAAAATTATCATTACTAAAAAATGTCGGAGATCGTTTCACTCAAATTTTTTTTATAAGCCCATAATCCTCAAATTTGTATAAAATTTGTCAAAATCACGATAATTTGCAAGTTATTTTGTAGATAAAAATTCATAAAATTTTTTCTGTTTATACTTAAGGTTCAAAATTTTAACACTAGTTTGTCCATAAGCTAATCTTCAAAAATATATAAATAAATTTCTACCGGACCAAAAGGAAAAAATTTTATGACCGTTTGAAATTTAAATTTTTACGAAATTGTATAAAATAATTTTGATTTATCATCAAATGATTTTAAATATTTGTTATAATTCAAAACGTATAAGTCGCAGAAACTTGAAATTTTTACCAGTTGTTAAGATAGGCATTTCCTTTATGTCATATTTTTTTTTTCAAAATATTTTATTGATTTTTAAGCCACTTATAGGCATTTAAAATATTCGAATTTTTTAAATTTTTTTTTATAATCGGTGATAAAAAAAAAATTGACTAATACACAATACTTGAAAATTTAATAGAAGATTCCACACAAGTAGTTTTTATTGTCATTCAAGAATCATCAAAATCCATAGGCACAATTTTTTTTTTATAAGCGTTTGAACAGCGAATATTGACATGTTGAATATTGACAAATTTTTTCTGTTAATACTTAAGGTTCAAAATTTTAACACTAGGTTGTCCATAAGCTTACCTTCAAAAATATATAAAAAAATTTCTACCAGACTTAAAAGAAAATTATTTTATGACTGTTTTAAATTTAAATTTTTACGAAATTGCATTATAATTCATTTTAAATATAAAATACTATTATATACACATTTTAGACAAACATACTAACTCCGTTCAGAATCGTTATTCGTATACAATGATATCTATCATTGCATTCAAATTTAACAAATCCATTGTAATAATAACCTATCCTATAAACGAGGTACACTCCACCCCCAACTGTACAGCAAAGCGAGGCCCACCCATTCTTTTTTAATTTTGTGGTTGACGCAGTGACGCCACGTTTTGAATTTTTTTATATATCAAATTTTCAGAAAATAATGTGAATTTAGATAATACTTGGGCAGTTGGCCAAATAAAAAGTTAACTATTTGCAATACTTTCAAAAACGTCGGGAAAAACCATAATAAAATTATGAAAAAACGGAAAAAAACCACCTCTTGACAAAATACATGTCTAAATAAATAAATGTTCTAACACTTTTTTTGAATGTCTGAAATTTAAATTTTTACGAAATTGCATAAATTAACGATTTATTCTCAATCAATTTAAATATTTCTTATTATTCAAAAAGTATAAGTCGTAGAAACTTGAAACTTTTACCAATTGTTTCGGTTGGCTATTTCTTTAAACAATTTTCTTTTCGAAATATTTTAACCATTTTTATACTATTTATAGACATTCCATTTTGTTTTTAAATTTGTTTTTCCTAACTGTTGATAAAAAAAATTTGCTGGGACAAAATAATTGAAAATTTCAATATCCCAATAATATAATTAAAAAATTATTATAATACATATGGACAATTATTTTTTATAAGTGGCTGAATAGCAAATTTTGACATAATATTACAATTTAAGTATAAGATATAATATATTATATTTAAATATATTATATAATAATATAATAATATTTACCCTATTTGCCTGTTTCTAAATTATGCGTTTGATAGAAAATATATTAAAACCCATCCGAAATGTCTGCTATTTTCTAATTATATTTTAAAAATTAATATATACCATATCTATTCTATTCTTATATTCCAAACATAATTTCTATGGACATTAACAATTAATATACCTTAGCCTTTTTGTACATTGATTTAAATTGTGTTTCGATATTTTGCACTAAGTTCACAAGCATAGATACATTGCATTTCGCTAACTGTATGTCTTCTTTCTAGTCAATATCATTTTTTTTTTTAAACATTTTTTATAAAGGTTAACCATAAGAAAATTCCTCTTTCACATTCCACTATGTAACAATAAAATGTTCTAACACAGTTATATTTCGACGTATGGAAAGTGGCGTTCCCATCGCCCAGTGCACTACAGCAGTCCTACCCTGACCTTAATTGGTTGGGGACGTTGGGGTAGACTGGCCATCCAGGTTTCTGGTTTAGCAACGAGTTAAAGAATCTTTAGTAAAACTAGTAAAGAAGTTCGAAGCAGTTGATGATCGATTATGTTATATAATAATAGAAGGGAACACCTCTAATATAGCAATAATCAACTGTTATGCACCAACAGAAACAGTAGACAATGGTGATAAACACTCTTTTTACGATAATCTAGAAAGAGTATACGACATGATACCCAGAATTATATAAGAATTCTAAATGGAGACCAAAATGCTCAAGTAGGGCGTAGTTACTTTAGACATGCTATAAGAAAAGAATGTATGCATTGTGAAAGCAATAATAATGGACTCAGATTAATGAGATTGCCTCAACCAAAGGATTAGTCATAAGTAGTACTCAATTTCAAAGCAATGAAATTGCCTTGCCTAACTAACCTGGGTATCTAAAGATGGAAGAACTAAAAGTCAGATTGATCTTATACTTAATAGATACAGATCTAGTGTTAGACAACTTAGAAGCTATCGTGAAGCTGATGGAGACACAGGCCACTACCTGGTCATCATTAAATCAATAGCATCATTTAGAACAAAACTGGCTAATAGTTGGAAACAGAAAAAAACTAAAAAGTAGAACCTGTATGGAAACATATCAAGGAAAAGTGGAAGCATACTATATTTTGGAAAAATTGTTCAAGTCGAAGCTCCTCTCTAGATGATCAAAGTAAAGCCTGTACTCAAGCTTCCTACAACCAGTCCTAACACAGACGTATGAAACATGGTCAACTACTAAAGAAGATGAGGAAAAAATATCTTGCTTCGAAAAAAGAATTCTTAGAAGGATTTATGGACTTATATTAGTAAATGAAGTGTACAGAAGAAGAACTAATGCAGAAATACAACAAAGTTATCAAAAACCCGGTATCAATGCGTAACTCATGAGTAAACGAATTGAGTGGGCAGGCCATGTATGGAGGTCTAATGGAATTCTAAAGAAAGCTCTGGAAAGAAAAATCAATGGAAAAGACCTAGGGGTCGGCCTAGACAGCGCTGGATAGAAATGGTTAATGAAGATTTAAACAAGTGCGGACAGTATTTAAATATAGAGAACAGTATTGATAGGGATAGATGGAAAAAAGTAGTAGAGGCAGCGAATGTCCTTCCAAGGACCGTAAAAACTCTAGAAGAAGAAGAAGAAGAACACAGTTATATGCGTTTCTAATATCAATGTTTTAGAACTTTTTTCTCCTTCTAATTCAAAATATGCTCTAAAAGTCTAAAACCATGAATTTCATTATTTTTATACCAGAAAAAGCGGTCACAAATATGTTCACTTGGTCTTCACCATGCTTATAATATATTAATATATTATATAGCCTCATACCTCATACAGGTGACTATTTTTACATTTTATGTTTTTAAATCATATTTTATAATTTAATTGAAACCGAAATGTTTAACTCAACTTTTTTTAAATTTTTATTTTAGCTATTGGTATTTATTATAAAAATATAGCTATTAGAGTTCAACAAATATGGCCAAATATTCAATCATATAATATTATTAGATTCTTAACAGAGTGTAATGATTTTACAATGATGTGTTTTATTTTATTTTTTGGTGTGTCATCACGTTTTGGAGCAGTAAAATGCTTCAATTTTCATATATAGCACTAATTAATATAAGATTTTTAAATTTAAGCTCGAGTCACCGAGCTATACCATAGCGACATGGAATTAGAAAGACAAAATACAATTTTAAACTGAATTAAATCTTTAAAACAAATAATGAAATAATATAATATCAATAAGTTGTCATCATATATATATATATACACGATACACCAATTATACTCAAACCATACAAATCACTTCATAAATATTGTTATGATTACTTACATACTTATAACGCTCTATACTCCCACGTATTCGCTCCTTTACGGCAATACTCCATGAATCCCATTCACATTCGTAATCAAAATAATGTTAGTTTAGATTTAGTATTATCAAATGTTCATGTTAATGTCACTAACAATCATGATCCACTATTGTCCATCGATAAGCACCATCCTGCATTAAATATTTAAATATATCGTTAGATTGTAATCAATTTGACCTATTGCATGTACTAGCATCAATTTATGATTTTAAAAACTGTAATTATATAAATATTATAAATTATTTAGGAGACTCATTCTCTAATCAGGTTGATAATTCATTTGCCGTTAATATTCTTATAAATCAATTATATTAAACCTTTTATAAAGCAGTTAATAATAATTTTGTTCTGATAAAACATATATTACAAAGGTCTTTCCATACCTGGTATTCTAATAACCTTAAGTTGTTGAAAAAAAAATACTCATTTAACCTGTAAGCAAAATAATAATATAATCAATTACAAATATTTTTCTCAGCTGCGAGCTAAATACAAAAGTCTAGCAAAACTTTATTTTTATAACTACAATATTAAATCCCAACTTTCTATCAAACATAATCCGAATGAATTTTGGAAATTTATAAATAATCGAAAAGATAAAAACGCTTTGCCGAAAATTGTCAATTTTGAATCTGTTTCTGCTGATAATAGCCAAGACATTGTTAACCTTTATGCATCTTATTTTTCTAAGGCCTATTGTAATTCTACTAATACTTATTTTCGAAGTAATAGCTTAAACGATAAAATTATAAATTCAACCTTTTCGTTTAATAAATTAAAGTTCACTGAAACGGATGAATTAAATTTAACATCTAGTTTACCTCTTACATCAAGTAGTAGACCAGATGGTATACCACCTATTTTTCTTTACAATTGTAGATTTGTTTTAACTCCAATTTTAACTCATATATTTAATATCTCTCTTAATAAAGGTATTTTTCCTGAATTCTGGAAAACTTTTTTTGTTTCCTTCATCTTTAAAAAAGGTGATTAGTCATCAATTCCAAATAATCAACCTATCTCTAAACTATCTGCAATCCCTAAACTATTTTGTAATTTAATTTAATCTAAATTAACAATATATTGTTCCCCATAACTTTTTAAAAATCAACATGTCTTTATTTCCAAACGTTCTTCATGCACTAATTTATTTTTAGTAAAAAATTTAATTCTTAGCTCATTTAACTCTAATTCACAAACTGATATTATTTATACTAACTTCTCGAAAGCTTTTGATCATGTTATCTTGAAATATTGTTCTGTAAATTACAGCATTTTGAATTTTCTGATCCTTTGCTTTCTTGGTTTCGCTCCTTTCTAACTAACCGTTTTCAAATAGTTAATTATCAAAATTTCTGCTCTCCCAAATTTAGTGTTCCATCTGGTGTTCTCCAAGGTGACCACTTATCAACTCTCCTTTTTAATATTTTCATTAATGATTTATCAGATGTTATCGAAAATTCTGAAATGATGATACTAAGCTATTAAAAATATTAAAAATAATCAAGGTGCTACTGGTTTGCAAACTGATTTAAACAATTCACAAAATTGGTGTGAAAAAAATGAACTGTTTTTAAATATAGAAAAATGTAAGGTTATGCGTTTTAATTTAATAAAGAAACCAATTATTTTTAACTATTCTATTTCAAATTCTAATCTTGAACTTGTCTCTAATTTTATGTATCTTGGAATAATATATGATTCTAAACTAAATTTTTCTTAATACTCAGAATTTATAAAAAAAACTCAGCAACGCGTATTCTTGGTTTTATCAAACGGTCTTGTAAAATATTTTTGTGATCCTTTTGTTTTAAAAATACTTTATTGTTCTTTAGTTCGTTTGAACCTTGGTTATTGTCCACTAATTAGGTTAAAAAATACGTCTAAACAAAATAATAATATTGAATCCGTACAAAATAACTTTTTACGATAAATATCTTTTAAATTCAACATATACATAAACCACCGCATGGTTCATATGACAATATTTTAAATTATTTAAATCTTATCCTGCTTAAAATTAGACGCTTGCAGTTGCTCTCAAAATTTCTCCATAAATTGATTTCTGATTTAATTGATTGTCTTGATTTACTTTATTTGACTAACTTTAAAATCAATTCCTTTAATACCAGAAATTCTGAACTTTTTTATCCTATTCATTATGTCAAAAACTATTTATTAAATTGTTCTGCTAATCAGTTAATGATTGCTGGTAATACTTATACTTTTAATTTTAACTAGTTTAGTTTGTTTTTGTAATATCTTACTCTGCTCTTATATTATATTTTGTTTC
The DNA here is from genome assembly GCA_025469195.1 of Chaitophorus viminalis. Taxonomy (NCBI): domain Eukaryota; kingdom Metazoa; phylum Arthropoda; class Insecta; order Hemiptera; family Aphididae; genus Chaitophorus; species Chaitophorus viminalis. The sequence continues at coordinate 9,858 of JAIPRK010002576.1, read as the reverse complement.
TAAATTAATAGTTTGTAATTATTATTTAAATAACTTTGTATATTTCTCATTGTATACCATACCAATTTATCTATTATTGTAATTTCATACTGCTATATTTTAAACCATTTGTTTAAAGACTTCGTCCGTTTGATTATTATAAATAAATAAATTCATATTTAGTACATAAAAATATCACAATTCACTTTCATAATATCTATTTAATGAGCATACTAACACTGCTAACAAATTTTATGGTAGACATATTAATGACATGATATTTGTCATTAAAATAAATAAGTTTGTAATTATTAATGTTAATGTAAACTTAATCATGAGAAAATATAGATTATATGTAAAATATTTATAATATAAATTATAGTTCATTGTTTATACATATAATTATACATTTATACTTAAATGTATATTCATTAATGTATATTATACTAATACATTGCTATTACGTAAAAATAGTTTTTTGAACGTGTACGTTACATTTCTTTTCACACAATTGTTACTATTTAAAATTTCACATATTTGAATAATATGTTACATGTATGTCCCTAATTAATAAAAGCCTTTGATTATAAATAATAACTATAAACATTCTTAGTAAAATTACTATATATCAACGTCTCCCAACTGTTGTAGTTAAGCTATGTTTTAATAAATTTAGTTTAAGTTATCAAATATTTTGTACATTTTCATAAGTCAATAAGACAATAATAGTTAATTAATCAAAAAGCAAAGTGATTTTTATCATGTATTAATGTGTATAATATAATTGAAACATTTTCTTATTAAATTTCTTTTCAATTATTTAAACGGCAACCAACTTTGCACAGCTCCAAACACGCTATTTCCCGTTTCTGAATCCGAATTCGAATCCAAATAATTTGAATCTACATTTTCAAGCGGTGAACAAATTAATTAGTATACAATTAAAATAGATAATGTTTTTATACATGTTATGCAAAAAGCATTTGAATACTTTAATACTTGTATTTATATAAATATATATATTAAAAAGTTATTTGTAATCCCAAGAATTCACAACATAATATGGTTGAGCGTGGAAATAACAAATAAGTTACTACTTATTATTTTGTATGCATAACTATCAAGTATGTAACTAAAATATCTTCTTCATACATTAATAAATAAATTCGTACGCTATTTATTCATATTTTTATTTTGCACATTTTATTTTAGGAATGCTTCCACTCCATCGTCAGTTTCGCTGTACTCGTATAGTACCTTAGTTTTTGTATACAATTTTAAATTAGTTCAAAGAAAATGTTGACTATCATTAAGTAATGAATAATTAATATTCTCTATGTTTAAAGGCTAATATTGACAAGTATTTGTACAAACCATAGTACATGGTATAATACTTACAACTTTTGATCGAATATGTTTTCATTAAAAATAAAAAAGCAAGAAATTGAATAAAAACAATGCGAATTAAGCATAATTTATATATGTTAATCCGCAACATTTTAGTAGTTAGAAATTCATAAGGCTTGAAAATTGGATATAAGATTTTTCATAAGATTTTTTTGATTGATTTTTGATTTTTATTCTATAAATATGAATCATACCTAGGTACTCAAAACATTTACTGGTTACTATATTTAATAATACAATTAGCTTAAGTATTTTATGGACATTCCATCATTTTCAAAATATTTTAAATTTTAATTACATTTATGTTATTTATAGGCACATTAAATGTCCGTAAAAATTAAGCCTACTTTATTAAAAAGGGGCTAGGTAAATTGAGTCCGGGATAAGTTTGATACATTTTGAAAGCGGTAAATTGAGTCTCGGGAAAAAATAGGTAGTAGGCAAGTTGAGTCCCGGGAAAAAAATGATAGTAAGTAAATATTATTTATATAAGGATATAATATTTAGATTTATATAGATTAAAAATATTACAAATAAAAATTATTTCATTATTACTATACATTACATTATATTAGTATACTGCACTCCATTATTTATTTGCAAATTAATTTAAAAAAAATATTATCATTCAAAATTATCATAATATTCATAATTATAATATATTATATATTATGTACTTGGTAAAAACTTCATTGATATTGATTTAATAAACTCAAATCGGATTATAACATTACTGGTGTATTTGGTCATTTACTCCCTTAGGTTTTGTTCCTTATCGAGCGTGCTTTCTTTTTTTGATTTTTACTTCTTAATTTTATTTGTGACTCTGACTGAAATTCAAGTAATTCATCAATAAAGTTTAAAATATTCGGATTTGGACTGCAGAAGCGTTGGTTTAATTGCGAATGATACGATTCACAACTAGTGGTTGTGCGCACGGTCGTAACAGCAAACGCCGATCAAATATTCGGGGGAAATGTAGTATCAGCTGATATGTAAGTGCTTAGTATATAATCGCAAAATAATTGTATTCGCTCGTCATTTGGTTCATATTTTTGCATATTCTGACGTTAGTGCATGTTTGCATGCATATTTTAAAATTTAAAATGCATATAAATCGTTTTTCCCCGGGATTCAGATTACCAACTACCTTATTTTTTTCGGGACTCAACTTACCTACTACCTGTACTTCCCCGGGACTCAATTTACCGAGTTAGGGTCATTTGGGACTCAATTTACCAATCCCGATTAAAAAGCTTGGTTCTACTTATGGTACTATACGTACCATTAAACCGTTATATATAAATTTAAAAATATATATAAACTGGTCCACTCGTTTTCTTTTGGTCATGCTCAGGGTCATTTTTTTGAGTTCGAGAATATAAAGGCCAATGGTTCATTGGTTTCAAATTTAAAATAATAATAAAGTATTGCAGCAATATTATTTATCCATCCCTGAATCTCACCCGGCCGTGGAGTTACACCCATTTTTTATTAAATACTCAATAATTAAACCAGTATTATTTTACATATTATTATAAAACTTTTATATATTTATATAATTCTTAATGTATAACCAAAAGCATCTACCGGATCCACAGAAGTTGTGATTTCTCGATGTTTGGTTTTATAAAAATTATAATATTTGATGAAATTAGAAAACAACACAAGTGACGTCAATGATACAACCTCTCATATCTATAAATATTTTTAATTATAGGACAAACCACAATATTACTAGTTATAACTTTATACATTTTTAGGCGGTAAATATAATAAGTATTATATGTATTATATGTACACACAAAAACCCGTACATATAATGTACTTAATTCTTATAGATGTCTGTAACTATTATTATATATTGAACTCATCCTAAAATCTGAAGACATAAATCTTTAAACAACCATTTATTTTCTATCTAATTTTCTAATTATATGATTATTTTTCTGGTGTTGCAATAAACAATAAATTTATTATTATTCTTGACGAAAGTATTGGGATATTTTACATTAAACGTAAAATAATAATTATGTCATATGACTCATATACATGGTGTATCTATTTTAATTTTTAAATTTATACTTGAGATCTGTAATTATTAATTAGTTATTAAATTTCAATATTCGACACAATAAAAACAAGGTAAACTTTTTAATTCAACTAGACTCTATACATTTATTGACCAATGACAAATATGAATAAATATGTACCTACTAATAAATAAACAAGAAGTTCTTTTTGTAAAATAGTATACTTATATTTATTTATATTTATGCATATTTTGTACCTACATATTATATTAGTATTATAAGTACATATTTGATATTTCTTTACAAAAATAATCGATTTCCTTGTTTTCAAACAGTTAATTTAATATTATATGCAAATTAAAAATATATTTAAAGCCAAAAATGATTAAACCATATGTTACTAACATAGAAAATGATTGTATTGTATAAGTATATACTAGTTAGTCGCTAGATGAAGAAGAGTGCTGTCTCTTACTTTTGCAATTGTACATCTTCTGAATCTTTTGAATATCCTTTCTACTCAAACCTTCTCTCTGGCCCATTGATACTCCTTGTGACTAAATAATTCACAAAAAAATTATGTATATTCATTGTTATACGTACTTTATGTCTTTATATGTTTTATGAGTAGCTATAGCCTATTATATGTGTAATACTATAGTCTAAAAGCATACTATATTCTCAATACTTTAACGTTTAACAGTTAAGACATATATTTAAAAACATATATATATATATATAATCAAAAATATGTAGGTATCAATATCAACTATCAAGGTATTTAATTTAACAAAAAACGGTAATATACCATTTTAAGATGGATCTATTAAGAGTAAAATATTGAGTCTATTGCAGTCATTAAATTATGAATAAAATACCTTAGGATCGATTGTAGCTTGACCATTTTTAGAGAAAGCGTTAGCTGAATAATGCATAACACTACGGTAATCATATCCTATACCTTGATTGTCTATCAACGAACTTTGAGCTTTTTCAAAATTGTTTTCCCTCCCTGAAAATGTAGTATTCAAAATAATTAAATTCTATAAAAACAGGTACCTACTATTTTTATATTCTAACCTGACTGGATATTGCCGTAGTTAACTGTCACATACTTATCCCTGTCTGGTCTATTTTGTTCATGCATGAATCCAGCGGCATGAAGCATTTCGTGTATTACCGTACCTTTTTTAGATAAACATCCTGGACTTTGTAAATTTACCTATGTACATTTTTTATGAATATGTTATTACTTTATTAATAACAGTAAATTGTTTTTTTATTCAATTTATACTTCTTGTCTTCCTCCAATTTTTCCCACTGAAGACCAACAACCCGTATTACCATTAGTGAAATAAATGTAATCACTGTCGGAAGAAGTCCTAGGGATGAACTTTAGGCATGTAAGCTTTTTGTAATCATCAATTGCACTCAATATCATTTGTCTATCACTGGCTCCTATGAATACATGTAAATATAAATTACACAAATTTATATTTTTGTCATTGAAAATTTAAATATAAGTGTGAAAGTGTGAATTATGATCATACAATACGGATTGATAATATATACTTTAGAAATATGTATTATGTATTTATGTCAGACGCAATTATGAATTAGATCCTGGATTAGTATAGCCTTTTCAAATTATAACTTTGTGTAATATACTTGTTATTCCCTCGATCACGATCGGGTTTAAAATTTCAATTGGTAAAAGAGAAATGCAAGAAAATGAATCTGTGCACACATAATTCAATAAAAACTAATTTAAATAAAAAATAATAATTCCTATTTTTTACCAATTTTAAAAATATTTTAATATTATGGTATACGTAAGTCAAAAATGAATACATAAGGTAAAATAAGTTAAGGTATAGTTTATATTCGTAGTATATATTATCAAAATTTAAGCTTAATATCATGTAAAACGAATACACAGCTTATAAACTAAAAATATGTATATATTTTCGTATATCGCTCATAATTTATCCCTAAACAGTCATTACTTTGTTAAATATTATAAGAAGGACGAAATAATAATAAACTTCTTATTTAATTTAAATTGCACACATAGTTTTGTAAAAATTATTTTGTATAAATATATATTTAATGTGTATAATAATTATTGTATATACGATTAATTTGAATTTACCAAAATACGGGCTGATTTCATAAGGAATGACACCTTTGGGCCATCTGGAGGATGTAGCCTTTAATCCATTCCTTGAATTTCCTATTGGGTGTAATATATCACCCTCAGCGTACTCGCCCATTTCTTCTGGATTTAATTGGCTGGTTTCTTTCCATGTCGACACGGCTTCGCCCGACTTTTTGTCCGGAGTGCCGAATATCGCAGATCCTAGGTGAACTAAGCCAGTGAACAAGTCTGATTCACTGCCGTTATCCTGTACCTCGTTCTCTTCCTCTTCGGCTCGCAAATTCACGGGCTGCGTCAACGCCAATGGCAAGCATATCGTTACAAACCACAAAAACGCTTTCATGTTCATTTTTCGAGCAGACGAACAAATGTAAATGTTTATCTTGTTTCGCAACGACTTTAACACTACTACGCTCGATGCATGGGCTTGATGTTTTTGTACTATATATATATATATAGGACAATGTTAATTAACTAAGATAATATTCAATGGGTCCGATTAATGTAACAAGCCACCGTGTTTAATGTTTTATGTTTTGTTGGCATACTTAAAATTCGTACGGAAATTGAGGTGATAACGTAACAAGAAAACATGATATTTTCGAAGAAACGAACTACGCCACTTAGGAAATCGTTTAGACCGTTCTGAGATATAAAATAAAGATCCCTTTATTAAGATAAAAATTTGTTTAATTATAACATTTTCGTGTAAATTGGTGTTACAATACAAGTGCATAATTATGTACTTATATAAAAGAAACCCAACACAACGGTCACAACGTAAATAGTTCTTAGAATATAACACTTGATGTTTTAAACCCTACGTGCATACCTATGTCTATCTACTGACCATAATAGAACATAAAACAAATCAAACCATAAAATGTGAATAGTAATTAGTAAATTACCAAATTTCAAAATTTATCCTCACACAAGTTTACCATAGTATTTTTTTTTTTAATTAAAATAACTTAGTTTTAAAAAAATAGATTACTTATTACATTATATCAGTTCAATAGCATTTTTAATGTCAATACAATAAACACTTCCATAATTTAACGCTAATGAATTCCAAAATATTCTAAAAATATTGAAAATGTACAGGTACCAGTGCAGTGACTATTTTTTTTATAGTGAGGTACTTCCATTTACATATAATCAATGACGTCACATATAATCATTATACAATACATCAAATTAATGCATCAACATGATATTATTATTATCATTGTTACATTTTGTTTATATTATTGAACATTAATCTTTACATACTTGAATTTGTGGTTTAAAATATTATTCTTGTATTTGTACCTAAACAGTTATTTGTTAACCATGTGGACAAAGTGCAAAATCTGGATGACGAAGGTTAATGCTGAAATATAATATGCATATGCAGGGCCGTTGCATTAGAAATTGTAGAAAGGGCAGGTTGGATATCACTTGCCACATTTTTAACTGGAAGAATTTCTTGGCTAGATATTTTATATTTGCCCCAAGTGGCCAAGCGTATAACTTTATTATAACTTTTGCACCACTAAATGGAGACACTACTTTATCTTTAGCATCAATGTAATTAATAATTCAGTCCTGGATAACCGCATGGGTTAAATCTGCGGAACCATTTCGATTACCCACAGCCAGGGCTGGATTTAATATAAATACCGCCATAGGCTCCGATTAATTTGCCGCTCCTCCACCCTATCCCCTCGGACCATGAAAAAAACAAAATTTTAATAATTGATAATTTGTTTAAATATATTAAAAATAAAAATTAATAAAATAAAATTTATTTAGTAATAAGTATTGAAAAAAAGGTATAAACATCGATCAGGAATAAAATAAATACATTTAAAATAATATAGTCTACAATAAGGTTTACGATAAACTTTTCTCGAAGCAAACTCGTCAATTATACTACCGTAATTTATATTACAAAGTATTTTTGACTCGATATGTAAAACTGCCTTTGTATTTATTTCTCTGTACCTGCTAGTTATTTAATGTAAATATGACTTGATAATTGATCCTGTCTAATGCTGAAAAAGAACGTTCAGCTGAACAGTTGGTTGCAAAAGTACGTAGCACTGTGGTGACTTTTGAATATAGGTACATCTATTGAATTATTCTCGTACACAGTTCAATAGTTTTCTTTTTGCATATGATTTATTAAAAAGATAATCACAAAAACGGCATTTGTTGGTAAATGATATTTTTATATCACGAGGATAATGTTCTACTAGAACTATAGTTATTTGTGAATAGTATCTTGATAAGTAGTACATAAGTTTGATAAAAGTCAAATTTAAGACACATTTCATAACGTAACCGAGAATGTACCATAATTATAAATAAATAAGAATAACATGATGTAATTAAATTATCAACACGGATAAGATTATGGAACGACTAATAAATTGGTGCAAATTGTTTATTCTTTATCTGACAAATTACATTTCATTGTTTAGTGGAACAGCGAAACAACAATGCGCTTATATTAAGTTGTACATCTACCTACCATGATATATATAGATACCTATATATTTTAAATAAATTAAATACATTTTAGATTCTGAACGGAGTGATGGAATCTATTGGTTTTACAAAATTGTATGATGATTTAAACAGTAACTTTTCTGAAAGGAAAGTGAATGTAGTGTATGGTACTTGGCAGTGTTATAGTGGAGAGTATACGGCGATATACTTTCTGGTTATTTCTAATTAACTCCATATACTTTCTGATTAGGGTCGTATACTCTCTGTTATAGTAAAATTAACAAACAATATAAAGATAAAAGTCATTAGATTATTATTAATATTTTTGATAGAAAAACTAAGAATGTTATGATAGAAAATTTGAATAAAATATAATTTATAAATATATAATTAAAAAAAAGAACGGGTGGGCCTCGCTTTGCTGTACAGTTGGGGGTGGAGTGTAACTCGTTTATAGAATAGGTCATTATTACAATGAATTTGTTAAATTTGAATGAATGATAGATATCATTGAATACGAATAACGATTCTGAACGGAGTTAGTATGTTTGTCTAAAATGTGTATATAATAATATAGTATTTTATATTTAAATTGAATTATAATGCAATTTCGTAAAAATTTAAATTTCAAACAGTCATAAAATTTTTTCTTTTAAGTCTGGTAGAAATTATTTTATATATTTTTGATGATTAGCTTATGGATAACCTAGTGTTAAAATTTTGAACCTTAAGTATGAACAGAATAAATTTTATGAATTTTTATCTACAAAATAACATGCAAATTATCGTGATTTTGACACATTTAATACAAATTTGAGCTTTATGAGTTTATAAAAAAAATTTGAGTGAAACGATCTCCGATATTTTTTATTTACATTAATTTTAACTTATTTTAAAATTGTATTAAATTTTCAAAAGTTTTCGGTCAGCTAATAAAATTTTATAGATTTTATAGATGTTTAAAAAAATTTTTTTTACAAAAATCGAAAATTTAAATTGTCTATAAATAAGTCAAAATATGTCAAAATACTTTGAAAACATAACCACGTATAGAGAATGCTAATATAAAGATTTGGTGTAAATTTCAAGTTGTGGTTTTTCGTTTTTGAGTTAGAGCATTTTAAAAAAATGTATTTTGTAAAAACGCGATTTTACGTAAAATTTCTCGTTTTTTGTAAATTTTTTATGGTTTTTTTCGATTTTTTTAAAAAGTATTAAAAAAGTTGAATTTTTGACTTGCCCAAGTTCCATCTACATTCACTTTCTTTTTAGAAAAGTTGTTGTTTAAGTAAATTGAAGCATTTTTACTGCCAAAAAAGGTGTTGTCAGATACAAAAAAAAAATAAAAAAAAAACACACATCATTGTAAAATCAATAGATTCCATCACTCTGTTCAGTTCAGAATCTAATATATCTATAATATGCTTGGGATTTCAAAGAAAGAAAGATTACGCATTTCTAAAGAGTGGAGTAATGGTTTAATTGAGGCTTCTGGGAAAGATCGTACCAGCCAACTATCGAATCTTCGTACCAAAATTAAAAAACAGTTATTTTGTAGTTGAAAATTCATAAAATTTTTTCTGTTTATACTTAAGGTTCAAAATTTGAACATTAGGTTGTTCATAGGCTAATCTTTAAAAATATATAAATAAATTTCTACCGGACTGAAAAGAAAAAATTTTATGACTGTTTGAAATTTAAATTTTTACGAAATTGCATTATAATTCAATTTAAATATAAAATACTATATTATTATATACACATTTTAGACAAACATATTAACTCCGT
>JAIPRK010002575.1:0-17067 GCA_025469195.1 Chaitophorus viminalis | reverse complement strand
TGAACACACCAAGTGCCAAATGCTTTGGGTCATGGCCGCAGGTGATGTTAAATAATCCCGTTTGGATTAGCGGTAAGAATATCACAAATAGAGTAAACCTTTAAGTCCAAATCGAAGAAGTAAAAAATAAATAAAACAAGATTAATGTCACACATAAAACTATAATGCATAATAATTAATAAGTATTAAAAGTGTGTATTATGATTTATAAAATATATACTCACGGAATGTTTCTCCTTAACAGATTTATGTTCTTATAGACTTGGGCTTTGAATCGACCAAATGTAAATAATTTGTTATTTAAGAGAGGCGGCGGAGGCAAATTCATAGCATATGACCATCTTCTTGCGGGCTGGAATTACACAAAATTGAAATATTATTACTTTATTTGTAAACTCTATATTTTCTGTTGATCATGATCATTATGAATAATTTTATCGCAATGGTTTTTATTGGTTTTATTTAACTATTACAATTTATTCATATATTTTGGAAATTAATATTAATTAAAATTTTGCATTTATGCACAGCGTTTATTTTAGGCAATTTTCCGGGAGGGTTGAACTCCATCCTTCCAGAGAATTCCTAAAGTTCTCCCAGAGAAAAATTTGAAGGAGATTAAATAAAGAAATATCAAATATAAGAAAATGTAATCTTGATGTCATAGTGAATGACTTAGAAGTTACAATTATCAGATATGACTATCATAAGCAAAATTTAGGGGTACATGGGGGTCCTCAGCATCCCTTAATTTCATATTTTTTATAGCACCTTCGAATTTTTATTTATCGAAATAGTTCAACATATTAATTTTTTTTTTTACCTAAAGTTGTTCGATTTCAAGATTATTATTATTAATAACTTTTCAAGGTCATGCATTTTATTATTATATATTAATAAAGTTTTAAGTATTTTCTATTAAAATGAGAACAAGTCAAATGATGATAATAATGTTAAACACCATGAAGTAAGTTGTGAGGTCTAAAAATAAGAAGAAAACTACCATTACTATATATGATTTTAATTTTAATTTTGATTTTTACTTTTTTCAGATGAATTCTGAGGTTTTTGTTGGGTAGGAGGATTTTATACTCTTAAAAACAAAAAAATTACTTAAATAAATAGAATTTAAAGAGCTTATATTTTGAAAAAGTTTTAAAAAATTTCTTAAAAACTGACTTAAAAAAATGCCCAAAAATATTTTAAATATTGAAAAAAAAATTATTTTATTGCAATAATTGTAAATGAAGTAATGACTATATTGATCTTTAGATAATAAATTATCTAGAAAAGTTTAATTTCCTTCCAGAATATTATAAGTACTTTTCATTGTTTTAAATCCATTATTTTTTCAATCACTGTATCTTATTTCATTTAAATGGATTGTTCGGTTTTACAGTTATCTGCTTAGACTAACTTAGGAGGAAACCAACAAAAAATGTTTAATTTTATAATTATTTTATATATAAATTGAATTTTATACTATGGAAAGCAGTGTATAAAAGCCAAAAAAAAAAAAAATGTAATTTTCATTGAGATCGGCTACCCATTAATGATCCTATCATTGATAACTTGGAAATTATAGAAAAATATGTAACAACTATATTTATCAATCTGATACTAATTCACAGATTTATTAATTTATCAGATTAGAGATATAGTTTTTTAATCCTTAAAATTTATTAAAATTAAATAACAAACAATATTAGTATAACTACTATAACTTAAGGACTTATTTCTTTAGTATAATTTTTAAATTAAAATAAAAAATTTAACTATCTCTATGCCTAAAATTATGATTTTGTTGTGAATAAACTGTTAAATGATATTAATATCACGTTATTATTTAAAAATGTTTACAACAGCTGTTATAATATAATTTTATAAAGAATTAAAAATATTTTTATAACATTTATTTTTAAAATAAATATTAAATATTTAATAATAATACTATATGTATATGTTGAACTTATGAACATTTGTACATTCAATTATACTGTCCAAAATCATAAATAACAAATAAAGTTAACTATTATTAAAAAATGTATTTTGTTTCATGTAATATTAATCACTTTACTATTTTTCAAGTGCCCTTCCCCCTCTTCCAAAGAAAATTGTCTAAATGAAACTCTGTGTATACAGTTTAAGAATATGGAATTGAATGTTGTATTATTTAAGTTTTATTATTATTCCAAAATTCCAAATGTCTTAATATTCTGTTAAATAATAGCGAAAGTTAAATTTGTTATTCGTACTTGATTCACTTTAAGAGGAGTTGATATATGTATTTCATTAACTTCCTCTATGTTATTTGTTTCTGATTGAGTTTGGCAAATTTTTAAAAATGCATCTTCCAAAGACGAACAATTACATTTTCTTAATAGTTCTGTAGGAGTTTCTTCGGTAAGAAGTTTACCATTTCTCATTAGACCGATCTAAAATCATCACCACAATATTTATTGTTATAATTTGTGTTTATAAAAAAATATTTTGTATTTTACCATATGTGACTGTTTTGCCTCTTCTATGTAATGTGTTGTTATAATTACAGTTTTTCCTTTTTTCTCTGTTAAATTCAATAAAAGATCCCAAATGCTATTGAAACACAAAAATGATTCACAATGTTTTCAGATATTCTTCGTAATATGTAAAAAAGTTAAACTCTTTTTAAAAAAATGAATAAAAAGGGATGTATTAATTATTAATTTCCTAATCAGTTCAAAATTATTATTAAGACTTATACGAATAATACTTTTAATTGCAAAATCGAACTTTTGTAAAACAAGGAACAATAGTATAATTTTTCCCTTGTTTTTATTCTTCAATGATTAATAAATATATGAAAAAGAAATAGTACTATTCCTCATTTATACTAATTTATCATTAACTTTTTTCCCATGTCATTAATGAAGCAATGAATCAATGAAACAAGCATTAATCAATTTATTATTTTTATGAAATAATAATAAATTATCTTTATGTTCTACCTATATAATTTATAAAAAGAAAATCATAGTTTGGGAGCATTAGAATTTTGTAATATTTCAAACATGTTATTAGTTACCTCTGGCTAATTATTGGATCTAAGCCAACAGTAGGTTCATCTAAAATCAACAATCTTGGATTATGAAGCATCGCAACTGCTAATGACACTCTTCTTTGCTGACCACCACTATTAATAAATTATATTGAGTACAAACCATTTGAAATGCATACCAATAATGATTACAATAAAAAATTACTTGCAAACTTTTAGTATACCTTATCTCTTTCAAGATCAAATTGCACGATGGTATCTCTAAAAGCTTCTTTAGTTCTTTTCGTCTTGTTTTTATTTCATCTTCCGATAGATCAAATATATAACCATAGTATGTAAATGTTTCCTTTATGGACAACTCGTGATGCAATGCCAACTCCTTTAATATTTTGATATCAAATAAAAATAAAAATCATTTTGAAGTCATAATCTATAAATCGTTACCTGGGGCATATAGCCAATGTCAGATATGTGTTCACCTTTGAGTTTTATAACACCAGAATCTAAACGTAAACGGCCAACAATGCAACTTAATAGAGTGGTTTTCCCACAGCCACTAGGTCCCAATAATCCGTATCTGTAAATGATAATCATGTAATAAACATAGTATAATGTACTTCAAATGAATTTTTTTTTATAATTTTTGAAAAGCAAATGTGTAAGTTAAAAATTTTAGAAATGTATTACTTATAATTTCATTAAAACATATCATTATTTCAATAAACTAATTAAATTTTAATGTTTTTTAACCAATAAACAATACTTTATGTGTTAAAAAAAAAAAAAACTAAATAGAATTATAAATTATAAGAACACAGTAAGTAACCATATATTGCCGGCTATATTTAAACGGGTTTATCAAATTAAATATGAAATGTAGCTGAAGTATAGTTATATACGACATTATTTGATTTAATAGTTCATCAGTTTTTCGTTGATTTTTGCGTACAAAATAGATCATTTTATCCAAAATGCACGTTGAAGATTCGATTTTATGCTTCAAGTGGAGGAATAGGGTACATAATACATTTATTTTGTGGAATATAAATTTATAAGTAAATATAAGTACGTAGTAATGTGTGTAATTGAATAAGGCCATATAAGGATAAAGAGGAATTACGTTTTGAATAATTGAATTTCCATAGTAATGCAGTGCACTATGGATTAGGTTTTTATTAGATAAAATGTTATAAAATAACATGAAAATTATAATTCATAATGGTGTATACACATAGCTGATGAACGTTGAGAAAATAGAGGTTCAGCCATTAGGTCCGTCAATGAATTGGTAAATATTACAATATACGTTTACCTACATTTACTGTAACAATATTTGTTAGATTTCTCTCCTATCTAGAGAGCTTTGCGGTCTTAATACTTACATTTTTCCCATAGGTACTGTCAAGTTAAAGTCTTTTAGTACAGCCGTTTGACCGTACTGCTTGTGAGCGTCTCTCACGAGAACCGCCGACAACGGTTTGGGAGCGGCGTTTGGCGGGTTTTCAAGGAGCTCCGGTCGATTATCAACGATCGAAACACGACGGACTTCCGAAACGGTCATTTTGCCCATGTGTATGTTATTTATTGTAATATATGTTTATATGTTATAATGGTATTTTACTATTTGACCACTTGATGGTGTAAATGTATTTTTAAAAATTATATAAATCGTGACCGACGAGTACGAATCCAAAGACTATTAAATCAAAGTTTATTAAATTTAATCGTCAATAAAGAAACACTGATGGGAAAAAAATAAAATAATAATAAAAACAAAAACCAATACCGATGACCGAAATGTACACATGAGCAATGCGAATGCAATCGACTGCTACGTTTAGGCAGTACTAACTTTGGCATTTCGCACGGCAACGTGATGCGTATAATCGGATGCTCCCTCACGCGAATACTTATAAGTATATCCAGCAACGTGATCGCAATAAAATATACACATAGTATAATTATGTATATATATATATATTGTTGTACTATGAATTGCATATTATGTTGCAATATTTTTACTTCTCCTGACAACGACCGGCGTACAATATACAATAATATTCAGACACCAAGCGTTGCGGATCGGGATAACAGAAATGCGTAAGTACTTCTGTACACATTCGTGATGACTACACCATTATATTATGGATAATGTAGACGTGGGGCGTATCTACACCATAATAATAAATAAGTCGTGGCTGTCGTCGAAAGTTCGGCTCGAAGCGATCAAAACTCAAAAATGAATAATGACGTTTAGCATATGCCTATAATAATGATTTCCCATATTACTATTATACCCGTTATTATTATTATTATTTATTATACGATATTATTACAATATTATAGAATACAATGCATTTTTTGTGCACTTATTAACTAAACAATATTCATAATCATGTAAGTACTGATATCCCCGAAAAATGTCGCTCATAAAGTACTTAGAAATAGGAACCAGTTGAATTCCAGCAAGTTTTTCAGGTATTTCTATTGGTTTTAAAATCAGAATACTGACTGTTTGGGCAATTATAATATATATATATATATATATATATATATATATATAATAAGCAAAGAAAAAGTGCATACATCTGGTACATTATTATTTAACTAAGAACATGAAAACAAATATTAAATGCAAACTTCAATTAAAAAATCAAAAACTAAATTGCCAATTAATATTTTATTTTGAAAAAATATATAATAATAATTAAATATATATGTAATAATTTACACTCGGACTCAAGCATGATGTCATACATATTTAATATTATATAAACATCATATTTGATAAATAAATACGTCCGCGTACAAAGTATACCTTTATGCGAGAAGGTACATACAATTATGTGCAAGATATACGTGCATCTATTAGTATTTCCATTATAATGTAATGACATGACTACTGATGCAAAAGCTATAGGTACCTAGGTGGTACCTGGGATAGGTGGATCAAATATATCAAAATATATATGTAGAAAAAATACCATTCTATAAAAAATGTTCGATCCACCTATTCCAAGAATTATTTTTGCATCAACCAACATATTTTTATGAATAGGTAAACATAATATATGTGTAGGGCCTACATATGAATTGTGCAACGATTACCTAAACGATGTAGTTTTACTCTTACATCTGATAGAGCCATACGTAGGTTTCTTGAAATCGCATATAGTACAACGGAAGTATAACATTTAAAACGTATTATATACAAATATAATATACATATTACACTCACAACTAGTTTATCAAAATTCGTAAATGAAATATGCAACATACGTAAGCCAATACAACATTACACTGGCCTGGAAGTGGAATGACGCAACGAAATGGCGGATGAGTAACTACACGATTCGTGAATAGTGGTGGACATTTTATGTGACTTGTAAGACAATTTATTTTCGATTCGGTATTCTATAATCAATACATTTATACATATAGCTGTGTGGCTGGTGCCGTATGCAGAATATATATACATACATACATACATATATATATATATATATATATTATACAAACGTCGTATTACATTAACGGCTTATTAAAGTACGTATTTCATTTCACCGTGTATAATTAATTCAATGAAATATCGTACCATTCAGGTAGGTACTGACAATACACTAATTCGTTTAATGATTATTTTGTCAGCTGGCCTACAAAATATTACAATAGAGCGAGAATCCAATAACACGTATGCATCCTTGAGGTTACCTTCGAGGTCTAGAATATGATGTATTTTACTAATGATTTTAATTCGTATTAATCGGAGACATCTATGGTTTTCAATAAATGTTCAAATAATAAATACAATATACTAATTGTATATTACTAATATTTTTCTAGGCACGTTGTAACTGCAAATATTATAATATGATTCTCATGTGTGTAAGACACGGTTAAAATCATTTCAACAACTATTTCAGCTAATAATTAAAATCGTTAATATTACAATTCTTCTATGATATATTTTTATAATGAAGTAATTAAATTTTACTAATAAAAATATATCTATTGATGAAGAGAAATTTTAATGTAACTTTTAAATTGCAAACTTCAAAGATTGTTTTTCTAAAATGCAGCGTTTGAAAAATTCACGGAAGGATCAGAGTATATTGTAATATTATTGTTAGTTTTTTCACTTAAATTTATAATTTATAAGAAAATATACAAAATGAAATGCAAATATCACATAATATGTAATTACAAATTCTAGTTTTTTTATTTTTTTTTATTTTAGAACTTTCAGCTGCAGCTATTATAGTTCGACAATTACAATAGTATACAATAAAATTAGGATTCATTTGACATGATAAAAATAATTATGATTAATACAAAATAATGATAGAAGGTAGAAAATGATATCGTAACCTAATTTAAATTAAAATAACATAAACACAAAATATTTAATATCAACAGTAAATTCTAGTTAAATATTAAAGTTAAATAAAATATTGAATTACCTTAAAATGTAATGATTTTTAGGAATCAATTCTCTTAATCATTTTGATTTAATTAATTTAAGTTCTGTTTTAATGTGTAGTACTAATTAATGAATTCAAAGTTGTAACATAATAATATTACTTATACAGTTTTACCTAATTTAATCATTAAGAATTTACTTTGAAAAATGGTCACCAAATAATTATTTCCGTAATTCAAATATTTATGATCATTTAAATTATAAAATTAAGAGTAGATTTAATATATTAATATACACAAGTCAAATCGTCATACATTATATCATTTATATATATATACCTCTACATAATTAAAATAAAGTATATCAGGTATTTTGATAATTTTACATATCTGCAAAATTGAAATGTGGTTAATGTTACCTAAATTAAAGCATATATTTATTTTCGAATAAATTTCATGCTCAAACCAATTCGATTGACGATGGGTAGTCAAAATATGATATCAATATTATAGTAAACAGTCGATAATATAACCAATGATTACAGAACTCAGAGAGATTATTATTTTAAACAATTAAAAGCCAGTAAATAAAACAATGATATGGGCCCGTGATTTTAATCTTTTATTATGTGTTAGGCATATAAATTATAAACATTTTTAATTAGTGGTACATATCGAATTGAAGTAATCCAAGGGCTATTCCGAACGAAGGTTAATTAATGTAATTCTGGACTTTTAGTTATATTTGAGATGTGACACCTATGCTATAAATAATTGAATTGGATTTCTATTATAACAATGAGTTTTATGTACAAAACTATGACACTTTTTTTTTTGAGCTAAATGTTTCTTCACAAACACTGAAACGTCTGAAATGCTACACTTTGAAATTAAAAATAATCGTCACTACTCATGAATACATTCAGTTATACGTTGTCTTTAAAACATTTGAAATTAATTAGACAGAAACGAATAATGTCACTGCATGTAGTAATAGTTTGTGTGTGTGTATGTGTGCCTTGCGATCATCCGCATCCGAAGGAAGTGCAGTTGAAAAATATGTCAGAACGACCTATGAAAAGTTTTATCGTTGACAAATATAAATATTTTAATCTCGGCAACGTAGTTACTAATAATAATTGGTGCATTGTTTTTATCGTGAAACACACGAGAGACGATTGTCAACGATTACATAATGTAATGAACTAACGAAAAACGACAAAACGCCAATTGCATTCCCGGCTTCGGTGTAAAAAAGACAAAGTAATTTTTAAATGTTGAATTTAACATTTTGTTCTCAATGTTACATACACCGGTCTCACATTATCATAATAATATGCTCAAATGTCAAGTTGTTAATGCGTTCTCATTCTATAGGTGAGTGATAAACTCATAAATCAACTGTACCTATAACAACTAATTTTTCAGTATCAGCGATTAGTGTTATCATACGAATAAGTGTGACTTAATGAAAACCCTGAAAACTGATATAATAAATTAGTACCAGTCTCTATTTTTCATAAAAATTCGTACTACTCATTTTACTCATGTTGTACAATTCCATTTTTTTTCTTGCGTATCTACGTATATTAAAATAATATGCGAGCTGTAAACTGTTTCGCAGTTACGGACGTTTGTATCGAAGGTTCCCGTCGCGTCGGCCGTGGTAGTTTTTTATTTTCCGCCCATACTCGTACCCATAATATATATGTCGCGAATATTAATCGGAATAAATACAAACATTATTGACATTCGCGCCCGGCGCTGATCGCATCACATAAGCTAATCACGTGCTAATTATCTGCAGGCATATTATTAATATAGAAGCTAGGTAGGTATACACAATAATATAGGTACTATGTATTTATTATAATATTATAATGCTACGAACGTCTTCGCAGCGTGGCGTCGGTCGGCGCAATCCATGGTCATCAAATGTGTGTACAACATTTTGATATAAATCCCAATGGTTAGTCGATCAGTTACTGCTGCGTGTATACACTTTTATATAAACACTTTAGATTGGTTTAAAACGGATGCAAATAATGTTCATTGTTTTGGGCGCTACAAAACACCCACTATACACCGCCGCTTATAGTGTATGCGTTTTACCGGTAGAATCGTAATATGTGAATTGTTTGTGGTATACGTGTTTAGCTTTTGATGTTAAACTATTTACATTTCAACGATCGAATAGCGTTTATCAAAAACCTCGAAAGCATGGGAAACGATTTCCCATATAGGTAGGTACATCACACAAGTAGGTTCATTCGATCAAAGTTCGAGTGACAATTCAAACTTAACTAGCAACTATTTTTGGTAATTAAAAAGAAACTTTATAATATGCTATACAAGTTAGGTATAAGATTATTTTACATAAAGACTACGAATATTTGGATGTACCTATTCAGAACACGTATCTAGGAGTCACAGTAAATTGCGTAATCCAAAATCAATTGTAATGTTTTTAAAACAACTGAAGTATCGATAACTGTATGTGTTATAAATGTGTTATAATATATATTTTATTTCAGTTTATATTTTCACTTATTTTTATTTTCAACTATACAAATTAGCAAACTAGCATTCGTTTTTGAAAAAACTATTTTAAAATCCCGAATTAAATCAGTATTTATCGATTTTATAAAATAGACAAAAACGAATCATAAGCTATAATGAATCGTTGATCATAATTGGATTCCTGTAATCCTGTTTTTATACAACAATATTCAATGTTAATTGAGGCGTAAATTATATACGCCCAATATAGTATAAGTTGTCGTATTTATACATTAAGTATACCTACTCTGTTTTTTCTTTTTTTGATCATTTAAAAAGATTTTTGGGTCTTCTTAATGCCGTCTGTATGGATGTTTATACAAAATTGTTTTAATTGTATAACAAATAGGTACCTATGATACATTACATACCATATATTCATGATACAGGTAATCAATGTAAACATCAAAGGTAAACAACACTTATTTAATCTATAATTCATTGATTTAAAATTATTAATTGTTTTTTTTATATTCATTTATTGTAATTTTTTGTATAGGTACAATTTACCAAATATATTTAATTAAATTGTAGCCACAATTAGCCTATAAAGATAATAGGTATTATATTATTGTAATGCATTTTTAATGTTTTTAAATTCTCACTGATAATAAAATACTCCTATGAATTGTATATACAAAAAATGGATGGGCCTCGCTTTGCTGTACAGTTGGGGATGAAGTGCACCTCGTTTATAGAATATGTCATTATTACAATAGATTTGTTAAATTTGAATGCAATGATAGATATTGTATACGAATATCGATTCTGAACGGAGTTAATATATTTGTCTAAAATGTGTATATAATAATATAGTATTTTATATTTAAATTGAATTACAATGCAATTTCGTAAAAATTTAAATTTCAAACAGTCATAACATTTTTTCTTTTAATTCCGGTAGAAATTTTTTTATATATTTTTGAAGATTAGCTTTTGGATAACTTAGTGTTGAAATTTTGAACCTTAAGTATAAACAGAAAAAATTTTATGAATTTTCAACTACAAAATAACTTGCAAATTATCGCGATTTCAACATATTTTATACAAAATTGAACTTTATGGGCTTACAAAAAATTTGAGTGAAACCATCTCCGATATTTTTTAGTTACAATTAGTATAACTTATAATTAATCCTTTAATACATTTTCAAGAGTTTTCGAACAGCCAAAAAAATTTTATAGATATTTAAAAAAAAAAAAAATTACAAAAATCGAGAATTTAAATTGTCTATAAATAAGTCAATATATGTCAAAATACTTTAAAAATATAACCACGTATAGAGAATCCCAATATAAAGATTTGGTGAAAATTTCAAGTTGTTACGGTTTTTTGTTTTTGAATTAGAGCAAATTTCAAAAGCCGATATGATTTGTCAGTCTAGAATTTTATATATTATGTTATATTTTACATGTAATTTTATGTAAATATTCGGTGTTCAAACGCTTATAAAAAAAAATGTCTATGAATATGATTTTTGAATGACAATAAAAACTACTTGTGTGGAATCTTCTATTAAATTTTCAAGTATTTTGTATTAGTCAATTTTTTTTATCACCGATTATAAAAAAAAATGTAAAAAATTCGAATATTTTTAATGCTTATAAGTGGCTTAAAAATCAATATAATATTTTGAAAATATGACATAGAGGAAATGCCTATCTTAACAACTGGTAAAAATTTCAAGTTTCTGCGACTTATACTTATTGAATTATAACAAATATTTAAAATCATTTAACAATATATCGCTATTTCATGCAATTTCGTAAAAATTTAAATTTCAAACGGTCATAAAATTTTTTCCTTTTGGTTCGGTAGAAATTTTTTTATAAATTTTTAAAGATTAGCTTATGGACAAACAAGTGTTAAAATATTGAACCTTAAGTATGAACAGAAACAATTTTATGAATTTTCAACTACAAAATAACTTGCAAATTATCGCGATTTCAACATATTTTATACAAAATTGAACTTTATGGGCTTATAAAAAATTTGAGTGAAACCATCTCCGATATTTTTTAGTTACGATATGTTAAACTTATTATAAACCTTGTATTAAATTTTCGAGAGTTTTCGGCCAGTCAATTAAATTTCATAGATGTTTAAAAAAAAAATTTTTACGAAAATCTAAAATTTAAATGGTCTATAAATAAGTCAAAATATATCCAAATACTTTGAAAACTGAACCATGTATAGAGAACACCAATATAAAGATTGGGTGAAAATTTCAAGTAGTTGTGATTTATCGTTTTTGAGTTGGAGTATTTTAAATAAATTGTTTTTGTAAAAACATGAATTTGCGTAAAATTTCCCGTTTTTTCGTAATTTTTTTATGTTTTTTTCGATTTTTTCAAAAAGTATTAAAAAAATTAGATTTTTGTCGCGCCCACGTACCATCTACATTCACTTTCCTTTCAGAAAAGTTGCTGTTTAAGAAAATCGAAGCACTTTTACTACCCCAAAACGTGATGACAGACACAAAAATAAAAAATAAAAAACACACATCATTGTAAAATCAATAAATTCCATCACTCCGTTCAGAATCTAAAAAATGAGTTATTATTTTCAAAATTATAATTTATAGATTCAACAATATTTTTGTAGATGTAAAAATTTTTTTCTCATTGGTTAATAATGTTTGTTGGTTTTTTTGTTATACCTATCAGTATTATAACATATAAACCGCGTGTTACATCCGACTATAGGATGTCACACATACATGTTCGAATGCATATCAGTTGATATATCAGAGCATACAGCTCATCAGCCGCTCAGACAGAATAAATATACATATTACTTATGTATTATTAGTTATTACTTATTTATGTAATATTGTTTATAATAAAACAGTTTCAGAGGGTGAAAATATACTTAACAACAATGGAACTTTAAGTTTCCCTTGTAATTGTCATAAACAGGGTTTGCCCAATAAAAATCGACACACGCATTAACAAAATAAATATGTTTTTTATTTTTTAAATTAACATAATACTGACATGTGCCAAAATCGCTGTGGTAAAACCACTTTCGGATTTCTATTGTACAACTCTCGTATGACAATTAACGACTAGACTGTGAAATTGCACCTCTCTCCTGTGCGTATATTGAGTTCAAATTTATTTAATCGTGTGAATTACTACGTCCTATAAAATGTAGTAATAATTTTACTATAGTATTCTTGTATTATTATCGCTAGAGGACGAGATATAATCTCAAAAACGGTTTGCAAATTAATATTTTGTAAAAGTTTTCTGATTGCATTGATTGGTTATGCTTATGATATAAACCACGGATACCAGTATTCACATAGCATCATAGCAAAAATATATACGAGTACATACAGTTCGTTACATAATTTATAACAAATAGTGATGGGCATATTATTTGGATTTATCAAATCCGAATTTAGTGAATCTGGATTTGACTGGTTATCTGGAGTATCCTGATTATTCAATTCAATTTTGCTGTTCAATGTCTCATTTTTAAATTCTAATTATATTTAAATTCATTAACATACATTTTTGAACGGGTATATTATATTTCTGATGCATTCAACTACCAGTGTTGTTTTGTGTTTAGCAATAAAAAAATTAATTAATCTGAATAATTCGGATACTTCGGAAAATCCGGATTTGTATATTCGGATATTCGGAAAAATCAGATATTCGGATTTGATGCCCATCCCTAATAGCAGATGATGTTTTTTTCTTAGAGTTTAGTTTTGACTATAGAAGCGAAAACTATACTATATATTTTCAATGACATATCGAATATACGAGAATTCGATAAAAATGCACAAAACAAGGTTATGGCACAAGCTCCGAAAAAAAAAACCAATTTTATATAATTATTGCAATAAAATACCTCGATGATAAAAGTTCCCTCGACAAATTCGGTTACTATGATTTCTTCATAGCTATCCATCCGTGACCATTTCACCTAAAAAGTCATATTCAAACACTATAGAGTTTACAACCGATTTACGTGCGATAAACACAATTATCCTTGGTAGTTAGTGCGATGTCTACTAATGTCTAGGAATTGTTGCATTTGATTTCATGGATTTTCTATCTAAGGATCAAACTGATTTATGATCAAGAACAACATAATTATTTTCTAAAACTAATTAAATAACCCATTTATATTATTTTTCAGACTAATTAATGACTGTGGTAATGACAGTAATACACCATAGAGTGTATGGCCATATCAATATGTTTATTCAATATTTCAATTGTATTAAAATTTTTTTTTATCAAATTAATAAATATAAAATAGAAATTCAGTATATCATTATATCATTTTACCATGTTCGAGTACATATTATTATGTTCCGAGTGTTAATTATACGGTTTCCTATGATGTTTTTATTTTTCAATAACAATATTTTTATATACTATGGTCATAATTCATAAACAAATACATCAAAATTTGCTTGCCACAAAATCATATATCGGAAACAGAACGGGCTTGAAATTGTAAGTTAAAATCTATTATTCTCTGGAATTAATATACAATTCGCTTTTGTCCTACGACATTACATGTCACATGTATGCCATAAATAATTGATTTGGATTTTTGTTATTATAATAAGTTTTAAACACAAAACTGTATACTTGTACATCATACATGTATATATGATTATGCACATACACATTAAATGTGACTGTAGGTTCTCTTACAAGAATGAATATAATAATACAAATTGAAACAAAATAATAATATATTTAATATAATAATAAATATAATAGAGTATGGCGATGGCTTAGCTTTTTGTCCAGATGTCACGTTTGAGTTTTAACACTACGAACGACACCAACGAGAAGATCAGGATCCAAGATACTATGGACAAGAATCCTAAGTAGACGGTAGGGTGCTGGAAACCGAGGCCTTTGGCGGTCAACGAGCGCAGACTTTCAGTAGACTTTGTCAACGGTAAGTAATCACTGACCATTCGCAACCAACGATTCATACCCTCGGTTGGCCACATCAGCCCTGAAAAGTTCAACAATTTTTTATTGTGTCACTATTGAAATTTTTATAAATTATATTTTGAACACAATAATAAGGGTTTTGTACTCAGATGTACAATGAAAATTGCGTGAAAAAAATGAACTGTTTTTTTATTATTACCACACAAAAACTTTAAGAGGAAATTCGTTCCTATGCCCAAAAACGCCGCTTCCGTTGTAGTTCTGCAAGTGATGGCTGTGAATAATCCTGTAGACGAATAACTGTTAAATTAACTAGACTATTTCACTTTAGAATACAATTAACCAAATTGAATGTGCATAAAAAAGTGCAAAAATTTAAGTATAGCTATAACGCTATATTTAATAATAAATGGTATTATTAAAAGTAAAGTGTAATACAACATATTATTACAAACAACGAAAATGTAAAATTTAATAATTCAAGAATGTTTTAAAATTTGTTTTATATTCAATTTCTTCGAATAAAAGATTATAATCTAAGCTTACATTAAATGTTTGAAGAAGAATGTGAGGAGAACCTATTGACTATGATGAACACCAAATATTAAATTTGATTGTATTTTAACCAACATAATTATATTAATGCCAAGAAGTTCATAGTACATCTTTTTGCTATAAATAACAAAGTTATGACAAAATTCTAAATCAATATTATTTAACTTGACAGTATAGTTCAATTGACGATTAAAATTGACTGTTCTTTTATAAAAATAATAACAATTATCAATTTAATCATACTGTGATATTATATAGGTAAAGAATATTAATATCACAGCTAATGTATGGCAGTAGTATTTATTTTAATCGTGCCTACTTTTAGTTATATGAAGGAACTATACTGTGAAATCTATATATTAAATTTATGCGTACCTCTGTGATAGGCTTAAATTTATCAAACTTCAACATTTTGAATGTTTTGATGTATCTATGGGAGAAACCGTCGGTGTTTGTTCGACCTTCTAAGTTAGTACCGATAGGCTACTGGCCTTATTAATTGTATTAGGACAACATATAATATTAAACTATTCAATAGATTACACAGAAATTATCGAATTATTAGGTATTAAATGGATCAGAATGCACAAAATTGATCCAATATAATTAATGTACTAATTTTATTACGTTTTGTAAAATGAATGAAATTTTTTAAAATCTGTCGTTTAGGTTAACCATACGTACCGAAACACATTCCACAGCTTCCGATCAGCGTCAATAGGAAAAATGATGGGAATACATCACCGACGAATGGATTATCGAAAACAGCAAACATGATGATCATAACGAGAACTGTTTGATTAATGATAAATATTGTCTGCACCAGGACTTGAGCCAAGGCGATTTCAATGAAGTTCATTCCTAAAGTTTTTTCGTTGGCCAATTGTGATATATTTTACAAACATTATCTATATTATTTATACATAATGCATGTGCAGAGATTTAATAAAAATTAATATTTTATTTATGTGAAAAAGAATAAGAAAACTACTTGCACTCTAAAAGGATGTTATAAATTATAATAAATTAATAATTTATATTAATAATATGTGCATTGAGTAGTAACGATCAATATTGGACTTGGTTAGAAAGACTTGATTAGCGCAAGAAATAAAAAAAAATGTCCTAATCAAATATTGAACAATTAGTGTTGCAAATGAATAATTGATTAGGTGTTGTAGTAAGTCTGTGCAAGTTTCCAGAATGATCGAATTCGACAACAATTATAACATTAACTTACATTGACTTTTTCGAATCTCCACTACCAAATTTTAATAGAAACATATCTTTATTATATATCTTTTGTAGTATTTGTTTTCACTTTGTACCGTATATTTTATTCTTCATTTTAGAAATGCTGAACTGTTCAATAGCACAATGTGATAAAAAACGAAGGACTTTTTGGGGTTGGTCGATTTTAATTATATTCATCTATGTGTTTTTATTGCATTCCCTGTAGAGAAATGTTTTTAATATAAATATCATAATTCTGTCTATTAAATTTAAAGAAATCTGTATTTTTCTTCGTATGAAATTAAAATATATTTGAATAAATAATTTTAT
>JAIPRK010002574.1:0-17077 GCA_025469195.1 Chaitophorus viminalis | reverse complement strand
AACGCGTTACTGTAACGCCGTTACTTTGTTTGTAACGCGTTACGTAATTGCATTACAATTATTTTCAAATAACGAAAATGTAATGAAAATTACTTTTGATAAGTAATTTACACAGAATAACGCGTTATAGTTTTAAATCATTTAATACCTATTGCAAATTTAAAAAAAATAACTTAAAAATATATACCCGCGTTTTAACAAACTTTCCACAATATTCTGTTTTCAATGGTTTTGTCGTGTCTAATATTAAGCCGTAAATTTTAAGAATAGTGAATTACATTTATTATTTAATTAAATTCTTCTAAATACTAAATAGTTAAGTACACGGAACGTATAAATATATAATTATTTATTTATGTTATTGACTAAACATCTTTTTCAAACTACACTATATTTTCTGTAGGTAGTATATTTTTAGTTCCTTTGCTTATTGAATGACAATTGCTTAACAATAAAAAAAAATTTACAACGAGAAAGTAACATAGTTACTTTTATATTTGAAAATTAAAGTAATTACATTACAATTTCATTTAAGTAACGAGTAAAGTAACTTCATTACTTGTGTCTCTAAGTAACGAGTAAAGGAAATTCATTACCTTTTAAAAGTAACAAACCCAACACTGATTGATACATATTATATATATATATATCATATATTTATTATCTATGTACATAAGAACAATGTTTAATTTTTAGAATAATATATTATTGAGAAAAATTAAAATGAAAAACATTGTGAGATTTTTCAATAGGTTAACAACTTTACAAGGATTGATGAGTGGTCCCACTTCATTGTATATTATATGTATAATATATATCCCTATAATAATAAGCTCTTTTGTTCATATTATTATATAATTCAATTTTGACTAAAAATGTATCTAATATGATCAGGAATTTCCATAATTGGTTTCGAATGGAAAGTTATTAATTATTTTGGTCGAGTCAAGCACGCGACAAAATGTAATTATTAAAAACATTCGTAGATGGTTTTGATGAGGAAAAAATAAAGTAAAATTAGTCGGTTTTCAACGATGTATAGTTAAAATATCAAAAAATCATTACTATGATATGAAATGGGTAAATGTTTTAACATATTATGAATTATTAATGATTTTAACTAATATCAATGCACGGATATTTTGCAAAGTGTACCTAAAAAGTAATAATTTCAATAATAATTTATTGCAATAAAATCGTTCTTCAACTTTTTTTTCTGTACTAAAAGAGAAATATATATTTTAATATAGTTTTATAAAGATTAGATATTTAGATGTGAAACTTGTATGATGGTATAATTTACATGAACACGTATGAGATAATAATAGATATGTTTTTATTTTATTGTAAATGCCAAACGTATTGCAATTTTATACATGAGCAAAATCAGTTATATACATAATATGTGTATATGCCTGAAAAAAAGAATTTTAATAAATAGAATTTACTTAGTATATTTTGTAAAAATAACTGATGTTATTTTCATGTGATGTTATTGTTTTACCCGTTTATTGTAAATCCGAGAACATTTAAATAAGTAACTATCTACTCTGAACTTCATAAAGTTTATACACAAAATTTAATAATGTAATTAATAACCCACATAATTTATAATTGTAATTCATATCACATAAATATTCATTAGTAATTAGAAATATAATTTATGATTTTTTTTTTTTTTTAATAAAACAGATTTCCCTGTCAAGTAGTCTGTGACTACGTAATATATTCAAGCGTATTTGGCGCGATATATCAGTGTTTGGAAGGAACGGATTCCTAGAACGAGTTTCTTTTTTAAAAAAAGAACTAGGAACGGAACGAGTTCTTTTTTTCAAGGAAATATAACGAAACATTGTTCGTTCCTTAAGAGTTCCAATTTACACAGATATGTAAATAATATAAATTAAAAAATTTTTTTTCTTACTGTGAATATTCAATACTTCCAATATTTATTTTTTGTGATCGTTAATCATTATCGAACTTAATCTGTAAAGTTAGTCTTTAGTCATTAGGAACTAGTTTAAGCACCAAAGTATATCTATGAATAAAAAAAATGTATGATTAAATAAGAATTTATTTTACTTGGAACTAAAAAGGAACTCGTTCATTTTCTAAGGGAACGACAAAGGAGCGAATTCCTTTTTTATTAAAAAGAATGAGGAACGAAACGAATTCCTTTTTATAAGAAACTCGCCAAACACTGCGATATATACATGAGTATATATGTATACCTATACTCGATTACAGAATTCCAACCGAAGTATTTAGAATTTGAAACGAATTTCGTTTACTTTAAACATTTTTATTCTATTAATCATTTATTTATTTGATTTTAATTTTAACTGAATAGTTTTTATAATGTACTAAAATATTAAAAAAAAATTTATTAAACTGATTTTTGTACAGATAAATAATATTTTTGAAAAATGTAATATTATATATATTTATATAATTATAGTTATAATAATGAACTGAACGTTTTTAACTGTAAGTATATTTATAAATTATAGCTTTGACAATTATTGTTTAGGTAACAATATCAGAAATACCAACGAAAAATAAATTATGATTATGTACCTGTATACCAGATTACCAGAGCTAGGATATATAGAAACCCCTATTCTCCCTAGACTCTTAAATTCTTTCAATTTCATATTGAGAAATCAGTTTACAATAAAACACCCAGAAATGCACGTAAAAACTGTATCGAACAGTACAGACTTACGTTTTCGGTTTAAATTTAAAAATCAATTAAGACGTGACCGGTTTTAGAAACTGGCAGCGTACTTGTCTTCCGGTCACGGTGTCTATATGAAAATGTTGAAATCATAATATACCTATCGTACATATTGCAAAGTAACGATGTTTGGAATGCGTCTTTATCATTAGGAAAATATTTTTAAAGCACATAGGAACATTTACCATAGGGCGTAGATGTATTTAAAGTATGATGTACAAGTAATTTGTGGATGAAATATGTGGATATACAATAATAGATTTTACTTATACATTATATTATACAACATGTTTAAACAGTATTCTAATGTTAAATAATAATAATAAATTACCATCAAAACAACAATAGTATTTATCCAAAAATCTAAACGTAATATTGTAATAGTATGTCTTACACATATTATGTGTCGGCCGACAGCTTTCCACATCCCGGGGTCGATTAATGGTCGTCTTCTGCTCCATCCGATCCATCCGAGTCCTCGTCCGAATCAGAGGTTGACGGCAGTGGAACCGCACGTTTTCTCACGTACACTCTGTCCTCGTCCCTACTCCCTCCCTCGTTACTTCGACCGTACACCACTTCCACATCGCTGTCGTCCGCACCGTCATCGTTAAACACTTCCACCGGATTGTTATTGTTCAACTCGTCTAAGTTATCGTCCGTCAAGTTGTCCAGCGTGACCGCCGCCGAAACGTCATCGCGTGACGTGTCAAAGTCTTCGTCCACTTGGCTGTCCACCATATTATCGTCCACCCATGACGTATCAAAGTCTCCGTCCACTTGTTGGCTGTCTACGCAGGGCGTGTCCGAATTTTCGTCCACTTGGTCGTACAACCACATCATGATCATCGCCCAATTGTAAATGTCACACGTATCGTCCAAGTCTTTGATCAGCTCAGTGGCCATCGGAACTTTCTTGATGAACGCCTCCAAGTAAAGGTTCTTCTGTCTGTCCATCAGATTGTATCCGTTCAACTTATCCATGTTATCATCACTTGCCTCGCTGTTCGGCACTAAATGACCATCCCTTACTGTGTCAACGTGTTCATCCGCATGGCTAACAACCATATTATCGTCCGTCCATGACGTATCAAAGTCTTCGTCCCCTTGTTGGCTGTCCACAATATTATCGTCCGCCCATGACGTATCAAAGTCTCCGTCCACTTGTTGGCTGTTCACCATATCATCGTCCGCCCATGACGTATCAAAGTCTCCGTCCACTTGTTGGCTGTCTATCATATTATCGTTCGCGCAGGGCGTGTCCGAATGTTCATCTACTTGGTCGTACAACCACATCATGATCATCGCCCAATTGTAAATATCACACGTATCGTCCAAGTCTTTGATCAGCTCAGTGGCCATCGGAACTTTCTTGATGAATTCCTCCAAGTAAAGGTTCTTCTGTCTGTCCATCAGATTGTATTCGTTCAACTTCTCCATGTTATCATCACTTGCCTCATTGTTCGGCACCAAATTACCATCCCTTACTGTGTCAACGTGTTCATCCGCACGGCTGTCTACCGGAGTGCCTGGGCGTGACGTGTCCGAACCTTCGTCCACTTGACCGTACAACCACATCATGGCCACTGCCAAGTCGTCCGGGTCGGGCGTATCCAAGTTTTCGACCACCTGCATGGCGACCGCCTGTTCGTCTCTAATGGACGTGTCCGTACGGCTGCTGGACGGCTGCGAATGCGCGGGCACGTAAACACCTCCACCGTCAGTGGTGCCGTTTCCCTCGTTAGGTTCACCGTATGCATGCACTTGCACCACGGTGAATGATGGCTGAACACTCACCACGTCGTCCACGTCCGATTCACCACCGGACGACGGCTGCGGGTCCTCGAGGTTCTCCTCGTCACGGTGCGCAGCAAAATAATCGCTCCAAGCAACGGTGACGGCTGCGTAAACTGCATCCAGCTGTTCGTCCACGCCGGCCGCGTTGCTCGTGCCGCCATCCTCGCACATGCCGTGATGGAAGCCAGCGATTCTCTGGGCGTCTCTAGTAACCATTTGTACGATTTTGCTGCGGTGCTTCCTTCCAATGCCAGCATTTCTTCCACTGCTACCGCTTTTTCCAACGCCACCTTTTCTTCCACTGCTGCCTTCCTGCACCGGGGCTTCGGGCGGCCAGCCCTGGTGCGACGCCGTATTCGTATCGTCAGAGTTCCCACATATGCATAACCCATTCAGCTTGTCCAACACCAGGGTCCTCATTCTGGCGTACAGGCTCTGGGCCTGTACAACGTCAACCACATCGGCACCAATTCTCTCCACGGCAGTTTCGTTAACACTTATGGCACCTTCGGTGCCACTTATTGCTCTTTCGGTTCCACTTGAGGCAGCATTAGGGCTGCTTATTGCGTTTTCAGTTCTACTTGAGGCAACATTGGTACCGCTTATTGCGCTTTCGGTTCCACTTGAAGCACCATTGGTGCCGCTTATTGCGTTTTCAGTTCTACTTGAGGCACTTTCGGTGCCGCTTATTGCGCTTTCAGTTCCACTTGAAGCAGCATTGGTGCCGCTTATTGTGTTTTCAGTTCTACTTGAGTTACCATTGATGCCGTTTATTGCGTTTTCAGTTCTACTTGAGGCATTATTGGTGCCGCTTATTGCGTTTTCAATTCTACTTGAGACACCATTGATGCCACTTATTGCGCTTTCAGTTCCACTTGAGGCACTTTCGGTGTCGCTTATTGCGCTTTCAGTTCCACTTGAAGCAGCATTGGTGCCGCTTATTGTGTTTTCAGTTCTACTTGAGTTACCATTGGTGCCGTTTATTGCGTTTTCAGTTCTACTTGAGGCATTATTGGTGCCACTTATTGCGTTTTCAATTCTACTTGAGGCAGGATTGGTGCCGCTTATTGTGTTTTCAGTTCTACTTGATGTACCATAGGTGCGGCTTATTGCGTTTTCAGTTCTACTTAAGGCATTATTGGTGCCGCTTACTGCGTTTTCAATTCTATTTGAGACACCATTGGTGCCGCTTATTGCGTTTTCAGTTCTACTTGAAGCACGTTCGATGGCATTTAAGGTACGTTCGATGGCATCTCTGATGTTTTCAATGCAAAGTAAGGTGCTTTGAATTTCATCTAAAATCTCTTCGATGGAATTCAAAGTCCTTTCAATGCGATTTTTGATGCCACCTATACCCATTCTGTCACTGCTTTGGCTTTCTTCCACTTGGGCACCGCTTTGCTCAGCGACCATCGTGTGCTCCCTGAGCCGTGCTATTATCTGCTCGATGGTCATCACGTCGGACACAGTGTGGATGATTGTCAACCGTTGGGGTATGAACCATTCCGAGGGCTCGTCAACCTTGCAGCCCGGCATCCAGTACGTGTTATTAATGGAAGTGTATAGGACTACAGGCGGCCGTCGGCCCCGCCCAAACACGACGGCCGTTTGGTCGTCCCGGTTGTACACGTACAAGTCGTAACCGAATTGGTCAGCAAACACGGCCAGCTCGTCACTCGACCACCAATAGCCAGGCTTGTTGCACATCTTGAACAGGAAGAACATACGGTACAGCGTCACCGTGGACGTCGAGGCCACTTGGTCCATAAACAGCACCTGACACAGCGCGTACAGCCCGTTGTTGCTGCCCCGACAAATGTGATCCCAATCATCCGGCACGTGGTGCACGAAAGTCGTTTCCAATGTATGGAGCTCTGTCTCGTTGATCTGGCTACTCATCTCCGTGGCGTCAGCGCTGTCATTATGCGAGCGCCTCATACACGGCCACCACAGAAGATTGGTTAAACAATTAATAATTGTTGCTGCTATGCATCTACCACGGCTCTGTTCT
Source organism: Chaitophorus viminalis (assembly GCA_025469195.1). NCBI lineage: Eukaryota > Metazoa > Arthropoda > Insecta > Hemiptera > Aphididae > Chaitophorus > Chaitophorus viminalis. Next base: position 10,532 of record JAIPRK010002574.1, on the reverse strand, counting down.
CGTCGGTCCATTGTACCGCAAACTTTTAATTAGCTCTTATACAAGATCCTTGTGTGGCACACAGGTTCCGTGTATTGAATAACGGATACTACGTATCTACGCGGCAAGTCTGCGTATATATTTCAATAACAATGCGTGTGTTTTTATTATGAAGTTTTCAAGTTTTTCGACGATCGTGATCTTACACAACGATTTTTTTTTTGTTTCTGCTTTTATAAACTATTTTCTCGTGCTGTGGAAGGAGGGGAGGGGGCAGAGTTACGTTTGGTATTGTTTTTTCAGTATAGCGCGCGTATTTCGTACCCTGCGTTACCAAGAGAGTCGTAAACTCAACATCAACAAAACCGAATAAGTCTTCGTGCGTGAAACAGATGCCTAATTGTACTCGGCGATGAACATTGTATATGAGCGTGCAATATAAATATATATATATATATATATATATATATATATAATTTACCTAATATGTCGCGGTCCTTATAAATTCAAATTTGAGCAAAGAGACCGTTTTGTTCGATGATTGAATCAAAATTCCAGAAAGTTCTCTGTTTGAATTTAGTGGGGTAGCTGCAAGAGTCGATAACCGGGTTATCCGATTTATGTATGTGTGTGTATGTGTGTGTATGTTTGATTGTGTGCAAATGGCGTTAGTGTGAGTAAGATTTTGAGGACAACTGTAGCTATGACACTGTTTGATCGGCTGGTTGGTTAGGTACCTAAAGAAAAATTAAATATATCACAGTCACAACACAATTTAAAAAAAGTGGGAAATTCGATCTAAAGTAGACTTAACAACGAATTCAAATAAATATTCAAAATTCTTATCGTATTAATTAATTGATCGGTACTTTGGAAATAGAAAACGTAAAAATTCCTATGTTGCGCGTGTGATAGACAGAGACAGAAGATCATGGGCACAATCCCCATAAACTATTGTTCACTTAATTATACGTTTAAATGATCTTATAATTTAACTCCTTATTTCAATTCAACAATTAATTGATTTTGTCGATTATTTCATACTTTTGATAAGTCACTCAATTGTATAATAATACAATAATTTATAATACATAAGAGTTAATTTTAAATAAAAAGAGCATGATTGTCAAAATCTTTAATGATCGATTATGTTCGATTAAACCAAGGATCAATTAATAGAATACGATTGGATTAACAATTAATCAAGTGTCGATTGTTGGTTATTTAATCGATTAATCGGTGACGAATACTTGATAAATAAAACTATCGATTAATGCTAAAGTTAGATTAGACTAAAGTCGATTAATCGAAACAATCGAACAGTCCTACTTTTGACAATCGGTTATACATTATGGCAATTGAACAAATCTAACTATATATCTATACCTAATTGTGTTTGATATTTTACACTTGCAAATGTCAATGTATAAAAATAAAACCACAAAACTGCACCAAAGTCACACAATACCTCAGTACAACTACTATAGGTATCTACTACAGATGACTATAGTTCGCGACATGAAAAGTGGCCCCTGCCCGTCACGAACCTAGCGGCTGTTTCGCCTCAGTGGTCCGTAACGTAAACTAATTTCCGTGTATATTACGAGTGGTAGCAGCTACGCAGTATGCTAATTAGGTTGAAAACCAATGGCTAGCGAATAGGGAAGCAACAGCGGGTCGCGATACACAGGGGCCACTTTTCATGTCGCGGACTATAGTATTGTTTGATTGTTATTATGCATAATAATTGTCATGATGTATAATCGATTGATAAAAAGTATGAAATAAAATAAAAATTGTTGCATTTGATTAAGGAGTACATGATTGTTAAATGGTTAAATAAAATAATCGATGGTAGTCGAATAATTGATTAATCGACAAGGTCGATTAATTGAAAGTGTCGATTTATCGAAAGTCTCGATTTATCAAAAATCTCGATATATCGAAAGTGTCGATTTATTGAAAGTGTCAATTAATTGAAAGTCTCGATTAATCGATTGGGGTGACCACTTAGTGAAAAAAACAATCGATTAATGAAAAGTGTCGATTAGTTGAAAATGTCGATTAATCGATTGTGGTGGCTACTTGGTGAAAAAAACAATCGATTAATTGAAAGTCTCGATTAATCGATTGTGGTGACTACTTGGTGAAAAAACGATCGGTTAATCGATTGTGGTGCCTACTTGGTGTAAAAAACAATCGATTAATCGAAACAATCGAACAGTTGACCACTAGAAGGTACATTTGCATCTTGCTTAGTAATACCATCAACTGAAATGCAAAATTAAATGCAACACAGTTACCTAGTTGGTTTTTAGATATTTTAAACACACTGTTATTCTTATAATAATAATTATATTATAAATGATTATAAATTAATATAAAAGTAACCGACTTATTAAATTAAAACAAATTGAAATAAAACACAGTTGATGTTTTTAAAAAATTTTAACACACTGTTATTCTTATAATATTAATTATATTATAAATTATTATAAAAGTAATATAGTACCCATTTTACTGTGATGTAGATATTACAGTAAATTATACATTTATAAATATTTATACTTAATATCAAAAAATGGTGGTTTGGATCAAAGTTCGATTCCCGGAATTATTGTCTTATATTGTTACTAAACTACACATGCACTTCTTTACAATATATTTAGTGTTAATTACGAAATTAACCTTGTTAGTACTAATAGTCAATAGATCGTTTGAATATTTGAAACAACATTTATAGGCATTACAAAATAATATAAAATCATAAAATAGTAACAAATTAAGTTATGTATAATAGATAAAGGACGTTCCATTAAAAATATAGTCCTGGGTAATGTATTTTTATCTATAAATGTATAATATAATTTTCGAATCTAGAGTCAACTGCTTTATAAATAATCACTGAATAGTGTTATATATTAGTATAGAACTAATGATTAGGTACATAAGTACAACCTACGAATATAGTACCGTCTACACAAGTATACCTACATGGATACATAATATATATTATATATTAAATATTATAAGTATAATGATTAACACAGTGCTTCTTGAATTTTTTTATAATGTGACCCCTTAAATATAATGTAAAATTATTATGGTCCCTTTAGATCTAAGATTCAGAAATTTTTCCAATCAAAATGAATAAAATATTTGGGAATTTTTTTCTCAATTTATTACTAGAAATGAAAATTAACAAATATTTAACGTTCTCTTACACTTAATTTTCACACAGTCCTCTAAGGGCTGTAGTCCATATTTTATGAAGCACTGAGTTAACATAATACTTGATGAAATAAAAATAGATTTAATTTAAATTTAATTATGCACGGATGCAATAAATGTGTTATTGTTTTAAATTAATTAGTTCTAAATCACTTGACGTCCATACGTACAAGCATAGAAAAAAATTATGTTTAGGTATTTACCTGTTGCAGTAAAAGTAACCAGCATCCAGACAAGACGACTCCGCTGCACGAAATGGTCCCAGGGTAATTCCTGAGGTCCGGGCTCCGAGGTCTCCCAGATCCCACCCGCTGCAAAAGCGAAGAATGCTATTAGCTTTCTGATAGGCTAGCCCGGATTCGGAGTTGCGCGTAGCTCATTGATTTTAACCGTTTGCACTTTTCGATACCAAAAACCCATTATAAGTGACAACATATAATCAACACAATAATTGTCTTTTGGACCCTAATTCCAACATTCATTTGTATATTTAAATCACAGTATATGTATAAATACGGGTTTCAATCAAGCCTCCGATGTAGTATAATAATATAAATATATACGGTTTTGTTAATAATCAACATGTTATTGTTTAATTGAGTTTTCAACAAATATGAATGATTTAGTCTACGGTTATGAATTATAAATAAAGTCAATCCCATTTTTTTGAATACGTTCCGTTTTAATCCAGTCTAATTTTTCTTTTTTGAAATAGAAAAGTAATACTTATACGGTATCAACTGAATAAAAATATTGATTATCGATATTTAAAGTAAAAAAGCTATTCAGAGTTTGATAGATTTTTTTTATTTTTGTTTATTGATGACCCTATGATTTATGGCAATACTTATTACAAGCAGTGATCGATCCCTTCCATGTGCTGGTTTAATAATAAAAAAAATTAAAATATTTTGTTGTAAATATTATTTTTTATTAGTTTGTTATACTTAGGTAAGCATAATGTCAATTTGGACGGTTTTTATTTTCTTTGTTACTTTCAAATTTCAATATTCATTTGTAAGCATAAAGGTGTCCATGACTTTGTAATTAATTATTTTTACAGTACGTTAATTCTGTTGACCAACTACGATCTACATAGACAATGGATATAGGATAAACACTAAGTATAGTTAAAAATATTTAAAATGTATTTTGAAGATGTCATTTGGGTGTGTATAGTATATCGAAGCAGGAGGTGCCCATTTAAACTGTGTAAAATACAGGTAAATTTTTTATACAACATAACTCATTTTCTAATGCATCAATGAACTCCTAGTAAACATCAGAAATATTATGTAGAACGTACTTTTATAGAAATCACCAAAATCGTAAATTTAGAAATTAAGTTATAAATAATAAAGTGAGAACTTTTTAATGGAAATGTATATTAAATTCAGTAGCAATCATCGTCGTTGTTGTCGCATTGACCGGTTTCCCCACTCGATTTTTCCCAGGCCTAGTCGGGGAAAAAATTATTATTCATGACAACTACAGGATTCAGTATCTAGTGTCGGTGGGTCATAATACTCATAACCATGTATTCATTTCATTGCCGTATCATGAAAAAGAAAAAAAATTTACATTTATTTCATTATAAATATGCTAATTAAGTTGCAAAAAAAAACTCATTATAAAAACATGTACTTAGTACAAAAAATGACATGATGATAAAAATGGGTGATATCACAACAAAAAACGTTCGTAAACTACGTGTAAAAATAGCTAATCAAGAATAAAATATTAGATCTTGAAACCCTATTAAGTTGTGGTATCATGAATAACTTGACGAGGAATTATTTAGAATAATGTATAAATATTAATAATTATATATTTAAAATAATAATAAATTATATTTTAACAGTCCGTAGCAATTTAATTATTTTGTTCATCGCACTTTGTTCCTTTTAAGAAATAATTCCTTACCAAATTATCAAATTATAGAAACAAAATAAGTTTATTTAAATCCAATATGCTCAGCATTTATTCATGATATCACAGTTTAATAGTGCCTAAATATCTAATATTATTTTTTTTTTTTTTTTTTTTTTTAACTTGCCAATTTTTCCCTTAAGTTTATGAAGGGGTTTTGTTGTTGTTATAATATAATATGTTTGCGGTAGGTAAAATAATATTGTATAAGTAATAATATTGGTCTGTATTGTGAGCGACCTTAGTGCAGTGATGGCGAAATCCCGGGGTTTGGTTCGACCTGTAGGTACCCGGGCATCCCTAGCTGTTGTCACGGGTTACCGGCGGACGGGTCTGTCGTCGTCGGGCTTGCTGTTTTTGCTCTCGATGATGGTAGGGGTTGGTTGATTAATCGATTTTCTTCAAATCAGTGCCTGCGTGATTTGCGTGCGCGCCCCGCGAACGGTTCGTGCGTAGACCACCACTTTTCATCCTAGCCCGTCATTCGATCCAAAATCATTACAACCTTATACACCCATCATCGTCATCGTCATCGTCTTCATCCAAAGTGATCAGCTGGTGCCTGGCCAGCACGTAGGTGGTAATGTTTGCTCATGCGCGCTGTTACCCGGCTAGCGCGTAGGTGGTACTGTTTGCTCATACGGGAGTGGTCCTGATTTGCAAACAGCATCCATCTACGACAGTACCGGTGGTGCACGCGGTACACAATATGCCATATACTAGATATGATATAAATTACATATATGAGAAAACAGTATATATATACAATATACATATTTAAGTGTGTAGAATATTTTGTTACTATAAAAGCATAATATATATGTATAAATATAAACCTACGGATTTAATCACTATATTTGACAATCCAATCGCAACGACATAAATCACTTTGAACGGTCATGCGTATCAAATATTGAGCAAAAGCGAAAAAAATGCAAAAATCTACGATGAATATTATTTCTTCTTCACATTTTCATCAGAATATAATATTTCCAGAACGACTACGCACAAAACACTTCTGCACACTTTAACCAACTTTTTTATTTGAAAAATATTTCTATTGTGTACGTTAATTAATCCAAAATGTGCGGTTGAAAAGTTGTTTAAATGTTGTTCATGTGTATGATCAAATATTGTGCAAAGGTGAAAAAAACTGCAAAAGTCTACGACGAATAATATTTCTTTTTCGCCTTTTCACCAGAATAATATAGGTATCCAGAACGACCACGCACAAGAATGCATAACTTAAACAATATTTTACTTGAAAAATATTTCCATTATTTTCGTTAATTAATTTGAAATGCACGGTTGAAAAAGATATAAAATTAATTAAAACGTATATAGATACCTCAATTATTTATTAATTAGTCCCTTTTTTTTACTAAAAAAATTAATGAAATTTACATAACAAAACTTAAATAACTGCCATAAGAAATTGTTGTAAGATAAGGTGTTTCATTTTCTTAAATATCAATTGCAATACTTTTAATGAAGAATTAAGAATAAAACATTAAACCGTCAATAAAATTGCTTTCGTTCATTACACAAAATACACTTCAAATTTGCAATTTAATCGAACCCATTGATTGTCATTCAAAGCATTGTCAACCTACCAAATAACCCCCCCCCTCACCACCATCATCAAAAAAAGATGCTGATGCAGGGAACAACCAAATTCTTAATTCAAATCTCTAACCTTTAAGGATTTTGTCACTGAATAGCTTCCCTCATTCATATTTTGTAAACATTTTTAAGCATCACATTTACTCATTGTACACCATACAATACCCATTATTAATACACATTATGTATTTTATTTTTTTTCAAAAAACTATTTATTGTACAAATTTAATTAGAATATAATATTCAATCATAATCAATTATGTTTCGTTGTAATTTTGTAATTTCGGCATCCCTTAGAATTCCAGGTCCAATCGACCACCAACTAATACCGTTTTTCCACCCAATACACTCAGGCCCGTATTAATACTATCGTAGGCCCTAAGCAAAGTGCCTTTATTATGTGCTAAAATGCCTAAAACGGTCCTGCGGTTTTTGGTATTTAAATAATATGAGAATCCTTATATTTGAGAAAAGAAGTATTGAATATTTGAATCTCATTGTCATTGTTATAAATATTTTTGTTTTTAAAGAAAAACAAAAATATTTATTACATTAAGAATAAATCTTAACTTTTATAATCATAATTGTATATCTGAAAACAATTTCAACACATCTTAATAACAATTCATTTTATTCAAAATTTATTTAAAATTAAATTACCAGAAATCATAAAAAACAACTTATATTTTACACCATTATGGATATTTCTTTATAGTTCTTATATCGGTTTATCCAATCTGATTTCAATAATTATTTATTATGAATTACGATAACGAAAATTTTAGTATTCGAGAAATATAATACAAACATTTTACTTGCTAACGTCTACACATAGAATAATAACTCTTAAAATAACAATAAAAAAAATCTTAGCCACACATTTTATTATCGTAAGCACTAGTACAGTGTCTATAGTTACGTTGTCCTAATACAACCCTGCATACACTTAAACTGCATCAAATAGTTTAAATATATACATGAATATATCCCATAATGCATACACTTAAACTGCATCAAATAGTTTAAACATATACATGAATATATCTAATAATGCATATAGGACAAAACTGAAAAAGAAAGATTTCAGTTTCATATTGCCAATACGTGGGTTCATTTTATGGGATATGTCACCTTCGTATATTCCACTGATAAAATATATTTTGGTATTTTATAGTTTCATATAAAAGTTCAACCCTCCAATATTGCTCGTAAATATTTTTTTATAGTGATTAAACGCGATACTTGGATTGGGTAAATATAATATAAAAAGTAATATGCTCAAAATAAAATAAGCTCAATCAATTTAATATTTTATGACATTATCGAGTCTAACCCAAATCAAGTTGTTAATATCAGCAAATATTAATTTTTTTCTTAGACATGTTACAAATCAGTAATTAAGATCAGGCGTCGGCAAAACGGAAACCCGCGGCCCACCAAGCAAATTTGAGTAGCTCAAAAAAATTTAATTTTCCATTTTTTTTATATTATTTAAAATATTTTAATAGATTATACTGTCAGTATAACAAAATAATAATTTCAATCAATTTTTTTTATAAATTAAACCAAAATCCAACAAAAATCGCATTAGTTTCATTTAAAATTTTTAATAATATCTTATGGTTTTTTCATCAAAATTCATTTTTTTCTCATATTTACATTTTGTACGCTGGACTGTACACGACCAAAGCAATAAATAGTATTGCTTATTACACATCTCAAGGAATAATAAGATTATATCAATACTCTAAATAATAATTTAATGATTTAAATTTGATTACAGATTTTAATGTTTCAAATACTTCGCATATAATCAAAATTAAAAATGATTTTCCTGTGGACAATTAAGTATTATAATATTATAAGCCATAGTTTCCTATTATTTAATTGTTGATACCAGAATCCTAAGTACACATTTTAACTTTCAAACTTAAATTCAACATTGAAAATTTTAATACATTCAAATGGATGTAGAAATACAACCTATAATATGTATAAAATCCTAATATTAGGATAATTTTAACGTAATATTATATTATAATGATAACTTAAAAATTGCCATAACAGTTTACAAATCTCATCGTTTTTTGTAATTTTTTCGCTCATGGAAATTTCGTTTATTGTACCATTTTGGTTAATGATTTTTTAAAATTAGCATTTTCTGTTTACATGACGGTTTTTGTTATTGATTTAAATCGTTTTTCAACATATTATACATGTTATAACTTTATAAAAACGATTTTGACCTCCATAATTCAAAGCTATTTAAATACTAAATGTAAATTTTTTCTATCCTTAATAATAAAACCATAATATTACAATTTTTAAACTTCGATTTTTATCAAAAATTAAAGAATTAAAGACTACGTTGGATTCTAACTTAATTTTTGTTGTACAAAATTCTAAAATAATTATATATCAACCCAATTAGGGGCTATAGAACGCGGTCTTAACATTGTACACGAGCTTGTTTATGTTTTGAATATAATAATAATATAATAATTAATAAGAGCATAATCATTTCACTCTCAGCTCACCATATGAATGAGCTTTAATCAAAGAACTAAAAATTAATAAATTTTAGTACATTTGAGTTGTAGTGTAATACTGGAATATATTATAAAGATATCCCATAAATACTCTTTAAATAAGAAGGAACAAATTAAATTTATCTTCTACATACGATTCTCAATACTTGAATTTATTCTCCAGAATTATAATTAATGGTAAATTTATGATGCATAAAAAAAATTCAAGAAATGTATATTAATTTTACTCATATTTTTTTTTATTGATTTAATATGACAAAATGGTCATTGGTTTATAACGTTATGAATAATATCCTACATTATATTTCCTAATAGTGTTATTGACGAAACTAGAGTCGTGTATTTGAATATGTCATTTCATACAATTATTTCATTATGATTTTTTTTTGTCGTCACTATTTTGTTATGAAAAATTGGTTCTATAATATAAAAATTTTCCAGTTCTATTTTTTGATTTTACTAAGAAGTTCATCGTGAATTAGCACTTATTAACCAAAATTGAATTAAGATTGAATTATTTTATAAAATATTAAAAAAAAAAATAATAATAATTATAATTTTTTAAAATAATAAAAAATAAATAAAAATATATTGTAATCATATTATTTCTGAAGCAATTGATTATGAAAAAAATTTGAATGTTAAAACTATTTAAAGAAAAATAATCAAAATCTACCATTTTAAAACTGGATATTTAGAAAAAGCTTTAAATATTATTTTATAGTTTGATCATTAATTTATTATTATATTTTAAAGTTTTTGAAAATTTAATTCAATTATTAAAATTCATATCTACATTCTATTAAAATTGGATATAGTTCTTTTCAAATTAATGATAAAATACAATATTATGCGATCAAATAATTTTACACAAAATAATTTTTGTTAACTTTTTTCCAAACTTTTATTATAGATCTGTATAACATATTCTCAAATATGAGAATTTAGATTTTGAAAAAAAAAATCATAAATTATATTTTTTTTTTTATTATTATTAATTAGGGGTCTCTATTTCACGTGTATTTAAGAACACGTTCGTACGTGTTTTTATGAAAACTGTGCTAAAGTACGTGTTTTTAAAATACACGTGTACACGTGTATTTAGAGTCCGTGTACTCGTGTATTAAAAGTCTGTATGTTATGATCAGTGGTGGATACAAGTATGGGTAACAGGGACACGTGCCCATTGTGCCCCTCTCCCATAGTCGTTTATATAAAGTA
>JAIPRK010002573.1:0-17080 GCA_025469195.1 Chaitophorus viminalis | reverse complement strand
CAATTATTATTTGTTTCAAGTATGATAATTTTCTTAGTCTTGAAGAACTAGTACTTGAACTTCTATTCATTTTTACCACGTACACCATAACACCATTGAGGCCAGCTCAACAAATTTTCATTTTCCACCAGGGAAATATTATTTTGGTCCGATAACACAAAAAATTAACGAATATACTGCCGTCCATAGAAATGAATATAAAAAATTAAGATATGAAAATTATGACAACCTGTAGAGTATCTTATTTACTTATAATTAAGATGAGACATGACGATAATTTTGAAGCCATGTTCGAAATTATCTTACCAAAATTGGATAAAATATTGATAAATAGGTTTTAAAAATTGTACCAACAGGTTCATGGAATATGTAAATTAATGGTTTGTTACAACAAACCGTGAGAAATGTCTGTCCGGCAGAGAATTCTATTAAATATAAAAATCATATGACAAAATATGGAGTATTTTAAACTATGAAATATAACTTTGTTATAACCACCTATCCACAGAAGTATCTGTCCAGAAAACATTTCTTAGAATAAAATGTATCATGATATCCAGTAGTTTTTAAACGTAGTCAAGTATATCGGACCACTGATCATATTTAACGTTCAAAATTACGCATTTGTTAGTCTGATATAACATAATAAATGCGCAATATATGAAAATAAATATAATTTGGCAAAAATATGTTGAACAAGCAATTAATTTATGGTGCATTCTTACGTGCGAGTTGGTGTTTTTACACAATTGAATTTCTTCCAAATCTGTAATTCTGTGATTGAAATAATATGGAGAGCTAAAACAACAAACTGCAATCGCCTTATGTGCAAACAATTAGCTAATAATCAGAAACTGTGATCTGTGAGACTGTGACCAAAATCAAAGCACATTTGTAGATTATTGTTATCACTTATCAATCAGCTTGTGGCGACGCAAAAAATATGAATGCGCATGTGCGCTATATGGTAATTAGTCTAATCAAGATATAACTCGACTGCATAATAAACTGTAATGGGTGGTACCTAGATCAAATCTATTTTAAATTATATGTAAATAGTTTTTGTAGAATAGGAAGTTATTCGTCTAGGGCTAACTAAAACTGACTAAAACTGCTTAAAATTAATTTATTTATATCTATATTTTAATATGTATCTACTTATTTACTGAACCCTCAAAATAAAGCGTTTTTTTAAATACCGTCTGTGATACTGTACGTGGTTGGTGGTCACTATACCATACTTACTATATATCAGCAAGGCTGGGCATTATCGAGTTAAAAAGTTTAAGTTAAGTTAAAAAGTTATGTCACTTCTAACTAAGTTACTTAACGAGTTAATTTATTTTAAAGTCACATTAATTTATTAATTTGTCCTAATATAAATTTCATAGATTTAAAATTGTATTTTGATTTTTATAACTTATTTATATTATATATATATATGTATATTTTTAAGATAGGCTTTAATATTATTTGATACCTACTCAAAAGTCAAAATAAATGGTAATCTAATCAATAAATCGTTATTAAGATACCACAAATGACAAGAAAATACTTTTAATGCTAGTTTTTAGATACCTACCATTATTTGAATAATTATATTTTTATGGATTTTTTAAGAAATTTAAATCATTTAATGGTGAACCTGAAGCATTGTTAGAAGCATACCATACTTTAAAATATAATATCATTATGAACAGAGTTATATATTCTAAGTCTAATGGTTCTATTTCGTTTAGTTCAGATTTCGAACGAAATAAAAAAATTTCTACAATAAACTATTTTAGCCATCCATTTAGCTCGATGACAATCACCTGGTTTTCGTAAATTATTATTTTCTGGAAGTTCTTTTCTCAGAAAAAATAAACTGAATTGTAACAACTTTTTATAATTGTCACAAGTTAAAACTGAGTCAATTGATCAATTTAACTAAATCAGTTCTTATAAGTTTTAGTCCACAAGTTATAAAACTTGTATTCATTAACACATTAAACCATTTTCAAAAGCGTCTTGAATTATATTAGACCAGGAATTTAAATTTTTATTAGATAATGCAATATCTTGTGCATTTGATGGACCTATTAAATGCTCAAATACTTTACATATGAAAATTTAAAAAATATGCTGATACACCATTTTTATTGAATGTCGTCCCAATATTCTTCTAATAATACAAGCACTACTTATAAGTTGATTTGATAAATTCCAGTTATTAATATGATTATTAACAGCCTCAGTTAATATTTTGCTAGTACCTATTAATAACTGAGGAACACCTAAAATCTTGAAATCACTATTTCCAGAAACTAAAACTGCAAGACAATTTACATGTTCTATTTTTGTTAATGCTGGTACCATTTCCCATACCAATGAATATAACTAGATAAATGAACGGGTCAAATTTACTTTTTATATATAATGCACTGTATTCTCTATGCTAACGCCGAGTTTTTCTAATCCATTCTCTATGTAGAGCAATATTATTTAAATCTTGTCCCATCGATTGAATAAGAGCTGGTAATACAAAAATTGAATTTCTGTTACTTACATTAGCTCGGTCTAACCTAACCTAATCAAACGCTAACGTTAAGCTGTGATTAACTAAATTAGCATGTCCCTGGCACCGCCAAGAGTAAATTGCGAATAACTTTGGAAGGGATTGAGCACAAACAAACGGCTTTGGTCCGGATTCGATATTCAATGTTTGCAATTAGCATGTCCCTGGCACCGCCCAGAGAAAATCGTGAATAACTTTGGAAGGGATTGAACACAAACGAAGGGATTTGCTGCACAAACCAGCACAAACGGAGCACAAACGAAAGCCCCGGGTTTTGACCCGAAATTCAAAATGGGCGGTGTCAGTGACATAGACCTAGATAAACGCCGTAAATCGAGGGATGACATTATTAAGAACAACACTCAAGCAACTAAAAAAGTTTTCATCCGGGAAAGTAAAAACTGCAAAAACACCTTCAAAGGGAAAAAACAAAATTCTTTAACAACATACTTCATACCGCAGAGAATGATCACACACAGGGGAGAACTAGAAATTTTTTTAGTCATTGTTCGCACCAATCTATTAGCGCATCGCGGTGTGCATTTCGACGTATGACGACGACGACCTACTCCTATCTGTTCCCTTTTCATCCATAAACCTCTCATTCCGTTAATTGCGAATTATTATAATTGTTATATTTATTTAATCTCTTTGTGTTGTTTTAATGTGAGTTATCCGTCAGCCCGTTGTTTCATACATTTATTATATTGTTTCTGTTTGTCTTATGTTAAATTATCATTGTGTATATAGTATTTCACCTAATCTCTTGTTGCGGCCAACGATCTTGTTTTGAAATTATTATCTTTTCGTTGTTCTTTTTTTTCGTATATAATTATTTTTCTTTTCTTCTTCTCCGCTATTGCAGTGTATAAACATGTTCGTTGGTCGCCAAAATTGCACCATCTCATTTTTTTTGTTCGTTGTTCAATAATAAAATTTTTTTTCTATAAATCGTCGGTCGCTATTACAGCACCACGTTAATTAATTTATTTATTTTTTACTGTCGATCTTGTTTGAACCACTATATCAATCACCCTTTTTTTGCACTATTCGTCGTTTCTGATATTATTTATTGTGTGTATACCATTGCAGTGCAATTATTATTATTATTATTATTTACTATTATTATTATTATTGAATCAACAATAAAGTGCTTCTTCTTACCAGCATACACATGATTCCCTTTTTTATTTAATATATTTACGTGTGAAACTGTTGTCCTTGTTGACCCGGTATATCAGTGCCATCGCCGCCATTGAAACGGCATTCTAAACGCAACGGTGGAGAGCGAGCCCTCAAACGCCCGAGAGCGGGATTGGTGCCAGTTTTCAGTTTGTGTTGCAACGCGTAAGACCGCCAGCATCCGTCGTGGTGTGTGAGAGGCCGCCCAGGTCGTCGAGATTACCTCACCATCTGTACCGTGTTTTTCCAGTTACCATTTTAGTCTAGTCATTCGTCACGCAATTTTAAGTTTAATTTTTAAGTGTGTCCTGAGTGTCTAATTTTAAGTTATCCATGTTTATGTGAGTTCTACTGGTCATTGCACCAGATCGATTAGACCAGCGAAAACCCCCCGCCATCTATAAATTATTTGTTTCCACCTCTCCTCTACTCTTTCCGCAGTGTGTTCGACGCGCGCCGTCATCATACTTGTCGTCGGAGCTCGAGCATTGGATTGCCTAACCAGGTTTTAAACGGCGTAACGCTTTGTGATTACCAACTGCACAAAATCGGGGCACTATTTTGAACAAGTATTATTTCATCTTTTGTGTGTTGTAACTTAACACAACTGGTTCTTCGAATAACAAGTAAGTATTGTTTTGATACAAAAATAAATATCTTTTCCAAATTTATCAATAAATGCTAGTAAACGCGATCTATTTGATGATTTAATTTTAAGCATTTTTAATTAACGTTTAAAATTCATAAAAATTGCACAACACAGAACTTAACACTTTATAATCGTACAGTAGACACTATCGAACTAACAAGTAACAATGCTGTTGAGCTCAAATTAAATGAGAAACGAAGACATGCAATTTTATCAAACACGGGTTTATGTCGATTGCGATAATCGATTTTAAGTACATGGGTGTCCCGGGCCTTAAATAGTACAGTTTATTAAATAATTGTAGATTGAGACAACAAAAAAAAAAGATAATAAACGTTGATAATCGACAAGCTTATGGAAACTGCATATGTTACATTAAAATGTAACTTTCAACAAGAAAAATGCAAATATACATATAAAAAAAGTACGAAAATGAATAAAATGCACCAAAAATACTAAAAAATGACCGTAAAGCATAAAATTCCTTAAAAATGCAAAATAAAATGTATACCATTAAATTCTATACTTCATGAATCAAATTTCTGTATAGACGATCATTAAATGTGAACATTAGAAAAAAAGATGCAAATACATCAAGTTCCGGGCCCTACTCATAAGTATTCCGTACATTTTTAAAAATAATTCATTAGAACATTCCAAAACAATTAAGTATAACCAATAATATATATCTTTATACAATTTATTATAATTATATTATAATTAAATAAATAATATAAACTCTCATAATTACAGATGCATTTATAATTTTTAGTCACACTACTGTCTACTTATTATAGATAAATGATATTTTCGAAAGATTTTTAACAGTCACCAGATAACTAATAATCTCGTATATTTCTAGATCATACTAAATAATATGAATCAATTTGAAATGTACACCTATTATCAATTTGTAAAACTAAAAATACTATAGCCTTAAAAATGAAACCTATATGATGTACATTATGTATGTATGGAATAATTTTAGTATTATACTTATTAGTATTACCAAAAACTCTGACCAAGAGTAAAATTTATTTAGAACTACTGTAATAGAACATGTACAGATACCCGGTAAATGGGAATAAAATAAATAATAATAAACTGCTCAAAAATGAATTTACTTATACAACCTTTGCAATGGACCAATGATTATATTGTTTTACAGTTTTATTGTAATTTGAAAAATAACAAATTTTTATAATATTATTAATAATTCTTGTCGTTATAGTAAACTCGGTCATAAAGCCGAATGTGGTTAATTATATATAATAAATAAATAAAAAATGACGCTCGTTTTAATATACATACTATTATAACATAAATTATAGATTGATTTATATTTTAAGAAATATACCAGAGTAGTAGGTATTGCTTAGACGGCACGTAGTATAGGCAAATCTGGTGCCTTTTACTTGCGCCGGTTTTTACATACTGCCATTCCCACTTTTAATAATTTTTATGAGTTGTAATATGTATTTATCTTATATAAATCAGTAATTGTTATTATTATTTTGACATATTAATGTACAAGTAATTCTTCTAAATCCATCTGCGAGATTATTCAGCACCCGTTATTTAGGTATCATATTTGATAGAAACTTACGGTGGAATCTTCCTATTTAAAATCAAGTTTGGATGTTACGCGTAATAACTTATAGATTCTATAAATTAAAGGGTGTAGTGTCCAAGAATACATTGCGGATTATTTATTTTGCTCTATACCAATTAATATACCAATATAGAATGTTAGTATGGGGTTGGGGGTTTAAGTGATACGATTCTAAACAAACTGCAAGTAAACCAGAATAATGTTATAAGAATTTGCTTAAATAAGTTTATTCTGTTAGGTTCAACGAATCAAAATTATAAATACCTGGAAGTTTTACTAACTAGATTTCTATATAAAACAATTGCCATTTTTTCACTATTAAATGGTTCGTACAAGACAAAGATTACAAATTGTCGGAGTGTAAAAGAAAAAATATTTGGTGTAATATACTTGTCAAATATTCTTGTAAATCTTTTATTCTAGCTTTTGTAAATAATATAAGATCTTTGTATTTTAACTGAATATGGCATATCAATATAAAAAAAAATATTCACTGTTCCGAAATTAATGTTAAAAAAATTGTATACCATTAGTTATTTTTGCAATTAATTTGAGTTCTTTATATGATATCATTATATTTAATATGTAAATAATATTTCATTCTATGTTTTTATCTATTGTTAAAATTATTTCAACTTCTACTCTATTTATCATTTTATTTTGCTAATTATTTATTATTATATATCTTTAATTATTAATTATTATTCTCTATCTCTAACACAAGCTGGTGGCTTAAATGAGATAAATAATCATGTAAATTAACTTTTTGTATCTGTAATATATGTAAACAATTAAATAAAAATACAACACGCATACACAGGCACACACGTTCACACACACAAACACACTCACACATATACACTTACTTATACACGTAGTATAATTTATAGACTATTCGATACGTGCTTTGTAGGTACCTACTTAAAATGTAATAATTATTATGTTTAACGACTTTTAAACATTTTAAAAAAAACAAAGAAGTATTATTCACAGTGGTATGTATAAACGTAATAAAATGACAAGTCTTATCGTGTAATTTTCTTCTCAATAACATAAATAAATTATTCGAATAAAACTAGGAATATGCCTATTTGTTTTACCATTGTGTGTGTGTTTTATTTTGCATGTTAAATACATGTAATAAGCCTGGTACTTTTTACTTTTTATTATGGTCTCTAGTTGGTACTGACTAGTAATCTTGACGTGAAGGATAATTATAAGGAAACGCATAAGTACTATATTCTTACATCACTCAGGTGTGATAGACGGGTGGCGTAATTATTGAAAAACTTACCATTGGCGATAATCGGCCGCCGCCGTAATGGTTGCAAGTTTGCAGGATTTATAGAAATTTGTAAAACGTAACAACAATATCAGATAAAAACCATGTATAGTGAACTATGTAAACTATAAGCTTGCCATAAAATGTCTAAGTAAATAGGTACTGACCGTGACGTTCACAACCATATTTTTGTTTTACAATCCGACGACCACGTGGACTCCATTCCCATATTAATGTCACTATATTCCCAGTCCCAATTAATAAGTTTGAATGGTTACTGATTTTTACATGTTTTTAATTTTTCATTTATTACCTGCAAATCATATGCATACGTATATTTCAGCCTTTGCAATTCTTAGCTGGTACCAACGTTAAAATGGCATTATGTTGGAATGTATTATGTATATATAAATGAATAATTATAAAAAAACCATTTGACTAAATATTTATGTTCAAATAATTATCTAAATAAAATGTTGTCCAATACTGATAATTATTAGTAAATTATTTAGTTAAATTATTAGTTATTTTGGTCTGCAAAATTTGGTAAAATTTAATCTTTCAAGAAAATGATTGTTTTGATAAATTAAAATATGTATAATAAATTATTATTTTATAATGATTGTCATGTGTATTGAATTTTTACGAACTACTATCATTCTATTTTTTATTAATTTAAAAGAATTTAAATTTATATAGTGTAGAATATAAAAATTCAGCGTCCAGCGTCCGTGATATCTCAAATCATTGAATTCTTTAAAGAATATAAACTATTATGGTTACATTAATATAACAATAAAGTATTTACAACTAATTACCATTTGTCTAGACTCTAGACTATTAAATTCGTGCTTGGTACCTAAACGTAAGAAGTAACAATTATTATAGCTCAAGAAAGTGTATATAATATACCAAAAAAGAAACATTATTCACATTAGAATATATAAACATTTCTTAATGATAATTTTTATACTGAAATTTCTGTTCCATAAAATAATTAGCTACGTATTGGTACTTTATAGAATATATATATATATATATATATATATATATATATAATATTGTGTGTTATTCTTAAATATTTTTTCGAATGATTAAAAAAACTGTGTACAATTTGCAAAAATTATACTACGATTTAATAACTTAGTTGTTGTAGCAACTTGAATCGTTTACAGGGTACTTATATTAGAATTTTAATAACATTTCATAATTATCAAAATAATTTTAATTATATGTGTGATATGAGCTTTTGAAATAATCGATTACAAATTTACAAATGTAAAGATTTTAATCAGATTTGTTTTTTCGAGAGCAATGAACATTGGTTATTAGTACATTAGTTTTATTTGTAAAATACTATGACAGACGCAATTAAATTACATAATTATTACACTATTTAAATAATGATTATTAATAATTTGCATTTTTAATACATTTTAATGAATATTTAACGTCATTGAAAAATAATTTATAATAGTTAATGTTATCAAATTTATTTTAATCAATGTTTCATCTTAAATATTGTTTTAACTTTATGTATACTCAATTCAACAATTAAAGAAAAAAAAATTATGTAATTGTTTATATTGTATCATAAACATTTTATTGTCATATTTTATTTTACATTATGTATGTGAATTGAGTACGTAAAGGCACCAGATTTGCCTATACGATGTGCCGTCCAAGCAATACTACTCTGGTATATTTCTTAATCATCAACCTATTAATAATAGTATTGTTGCCACCACAACAATTAAAATTATATTATTATACGTACAATTATCGCACCGCATTGCATTTGTAAGTTTTCTGGTATTAACCGACCGACCGACCAACACACACACATACATACACGAAACGTATCTAATGAGATCCGTAAGAAAGTTACTACCTTATGGGATCCATCCGAAATAGCATGCTTTACCTATTTGGAGTAAATACAGAAATGCTCTAAGTAAACATAACAATCAATGCGATAATAGTTGTAACCAAACACTCACAAAAATATTTTGATTATATATATCCTTCTCAGATCCAGTCTGTGTGTAGATAGAAACTTCGTATTTTATGAGATCCATCTGTGTATTTTAGGGTTACCAACTTACTATGTGAGATCCAGGTGTATGTTTTAATTAAAAGAATGGTACTTTATGAGATCATTGCAATGTTGTCACACTCATTTATGTATTGATTGTATTGTATACATAAAGTTTAGCTGCATGCGGTCGTGATTTTTATCTATATTCAAATTGTATAAGTAAATATTGGCACGAATCGGTCAATAAATAATCTCTTATGCCAAAAACATGGTTGAAGCTGTTATATTATAATCACAGTACATTAATACTTAGATTATAATAAAAAAATGTTCCAAAATTATTTTAATTATTTTATTTTGAAATTTCACTGAGTTAGAGACATTATTTATTGTATTTTACTAATTAAATATACATTGGACATTTTTAAAGTAATAATATTTGTAATGAAGACTTAAAAGTTAAATCATTGATTCATATATAAAAACATAACATAATACATTGTTAAAATATTAAAGTTATATAATGATCTGACCTGATCAATCCATGTACCTATATTTTTCTTCTATGTTTTTAAATACAAAGATACCAAACTTATTTTAATATAGTATTTAAATCATTGTCATATAAAAATAAAAATATAAAAAAAATCCTTTTATAATTATAATTAATACCTATATACTCATAATTCCCCATGAGGACATCTATGCCACAGTGCAGTGGAGGTGGTAGTTAAAATCATAACAACTAACAAAATACATTTTTTATGACAACAATTTTTTTTTTTTTTATCATAATAATAATTATAGAAAAAAAATTAATGATTAGATTTATTATAAGCATTATGAATGAATGTTTTTATTTTTTTCCATGGTTTATCTTTAAATAGTGAACCAAACTGTTTCTGCATTTCTTCGCATTCTTCTTTTTTTGGCACTTTCTTCAACAAGATATGTTTCTGAAAAAAATTTGTAGCAACTTTTTTTTGTTCTTCGGTCCATGGTACTCTGATGAATTTACATTTTGAATTTTTTATGATTTTGGTTTCTTTAGTTAAATATTGAGTAGTCCTTATCTTACATTTACGAATTTTTTTTTTAGGAGGTATATCATCAATGTCGTTTTTATCCTGCTCATTTTCTGTTTTTTCAGCACTTGATGTTTTTGTTGAAGATAGTTGGTTTTGATTTATTGATGTATCGATATTATCTTCATCATTATCATCAGAGAAATTTTCTTCATCAGATACTAAGGTGTCAACACTGATATCAATTTCATCTAAATTTTTGCCCCTATATTCTTGACCTTGACCTATTTTCATCATCAGTAGTAACTTGCTAACTTTGGCAACTTGAAAAGCGCTTTCAGATAAGCGATAAAAGGTTTTATGAAATGTTTTAGGAATGTTGATAGCTGTTCAATATCACTTTCGGACAAGTTTAATTGCGCCACAGTGGCAACATGTTTTCGCAATTTAGTAGAGGTAATATTTTCCGGATTTTTCGCTCCACACTCGTTACTAAACTTCCTTATTGCGTCTGAATCTCTTAAGCAGCTCATTGAAAATGGTAATGTAAATAAATATGGATTTTCTTTATCAATAAAATTTGAGACATTTCTTATTTGAAGTAGAAACTTTATTACTTTTTGAATGTTTAGTGTAAAAAAACTGGTGCACCTCGACCACGTTTGCTACGAATTAAAATCCTTTTGAATTGTTTGATAAGTTGTTGTTCTATTATAGATAATGATAGTTCAACCTCTTCCAGTGAAATATCCGAGGGAGCAGAGAGATAAGTTTCTAATAAAATACGTTGACTTTTGCCTGATCTCCTTCTGTTGAGTAATATGAGTTGTGCTAATATACTTTCTTGCAAACCTCTGTATGATTTTAAATTATTTGGATCATTTTTCAGGTCTTTAATACACTCGATTTGAACTTTGATTAAATGGTCTCTAAATAACTTGATATCGGATGTTAGTGGTAGGTTTGCTGATTTGTTCCACTTGGTTTGATACAAATCTTTGCAAGCATTTGCAGAAATTTCGTATGACCACTGTTTTCAATTATTAATCTCATATTCACAAATGATTCTCTTAAAAGGCATTGTTCGTTTTTCATCACCAAGTTTGTACTGTCAGTTAGCAACTAAAATTCAGCAATGTCACAGCATTGCTTTAGAGCACTTCCAATTTTGAGTATACTTGAAAGGGATGTAAATTTATCACTAGATGCATTGTATCCAGCAACCTCTTTTGTACACTTTACGAAAGAACTAAAGTATTTTGGATGTAAGCAGTCATACAGATTTTTGACGGAAGGTTCTTTAAGTTTAACTTGAATCAGAAGACGAGCAAGTAATTGCATTTTTTGAAAAACAATATTAATCAAATGTTTTTCCCTATGACACTTCAAGTATCTTGAACCATATGATTTTATCAAGTAATCGGTTTTTGCAATCCTTGATATATTATCTGCAGCCATTCAAGGGAAGACTTCATTAATAAGTTGTGAATCATTATCTGTAGATGCCAGTAGTAAATTTTGAGCATCACTTTGGGCCTTGTTTCTACCTATTTGTACAGTTTTTGAACTTTTACATAATTTTTCATGTCTAAATAAATAATTTTTTTTGAATAATCCATAGCAGTGCTTACAAGGGAGATAATCACTTGCATTAGAAGGTATATTATAAAATTCATTTGGACGTCTTACAGGTTTGATGGGACGATCAGCACCAACATTACTTAAAAAGTTTCCGCGCTTACGTAATTGATCGGCAAGAATTTGCCTTTCCTTTGACCTTTTTGTAAGTGCATTATAGCGAATGACATCTATTTCAGTAGAATGATTTCTTGAGGTATGTCTGGTAATATGAGTGACACTTTTTTCACAATATATACAACAGTCAGATATGTTCCAACACCGTTTGTTATTAATTTGTGATTTTTTTGAAGTTTCAACAATACCAGAAAAATTGTATCCTTTTTTTTTATTTTTGGACGTATGAGGTATAACCTTAGATAGTTTTGTTTGATTTTCTTCAACGATGTTGAATGATGTAGATTGTTGTAATGAATCTGAATAAATATCTCCATTTTATATTTGATTTTATAGAAATCGCTTCATCAGAATCAGTATAATCTTCTTGTACATTTTGCGATGGACAGTATTCTTCGCCTGAATCATATTCAGAGAAACTACTTACACTCACTGAAAATTAGTTATAACACAAATTATATAAACTTTTATACAGTATAAATTATTTAATTTTAAATTTACAGAACAAGGGAATTCATTTTTCCAATCATATAATAAGTTCTTAAATTAATGAATAACAATTTTAGAATAAAATTACCATTTTCATTTAAAGATTTATTATAATTTGCATTTTCATTTTACAATTTTCATTGACTGCATCTGTTACAATAGTATCTTCATTGTTTATTTGATCAAAAAATACTAAAGGAAAAATATTTAAAAAACAAAAAATAAGTTACTCATAAAAATTACACTCAATTTTAGAATAAATTTACCATTTTCATTCAAAACTCCATTATAATTAGCAATTTTATTTTTACAATTTTCATTGACTGTATCTGTTAGAATAGTATCTACATCGCTTATTTGATTAATAAACACTAAATGAAAAAGATTTAAAAAACATTATAAAATAAATTACTTTTTAATATTACACTCAATTTGAAAATTAAATTACCGTTTGGATTTAAAGATTCATAATAATTTGCATTACTATTTTTGCAATTTTCATTGGATGCTCCAAATGTAATGTTATCATCATTTTTATTTTCATCTCTTGGTAATTTTGATATAAATTTATCAATTTAAAATTGCACTAAAAAACATAATTCCAACATTGTTGAATCTTATGGCGAAGATGCATTTAATTGATTTTATTTATGCCGAAATTGATTTTAGATAAATTCAATAAAGTTATATCAAAAAATAAATTATAAGAAAATATTAAACTGATCAACCAAGTACTAATTGGAAAGACAATAGACAATGCCAATAGTAAAAATAAATTTAATTAGATAATCAAGCCTAATTATAATACTTGAACTGGTTTTATATAATTATATAAAAATATTTTTTATGTTATATTAATACATACAAATATTATTGTTAAATAATTGTGGATTACGTTATTTTTAAATAAAATTATGATTTAAAAACACTTTCTTATTACTTATATTAATTATCATTAAAGCAACTTAAGAAAATAAGTGTTTATGGACATGCTGAGGTAGTAATAACCAGAGCCGTAACGAGCCATTTTTTATCCTTTTATTCTAGCAATGAGCCCCCAAAATGATTTGTAAGTCTAGAATAGGTATATTATGTGATATTTAAATTGAAATATAGTGTCAATATTTGCTTTTCAAATGCTTATAAAAAAATAATAAGGCCAATGGATTTCAATAATTATGAAATTACAGTAAAAAAAATGAGTGTGGAATATTTTATTAAATTGTCGAGTATTTTGTACAAGCCAAAATTTTTTTATCAAAGATTATAAAAAATATATATAAAAACCAATATTTCAAATGCCTATAAGTAGCTTAAAAATCAATATAATATTTTGAAAAAATATGACATAAAGGAAACTGCAATTTTAACAGCTGGTAAAAATTTTAAGTTTCTGTGACTTATACTTTTTAAATTATAACAAATATTTAAAATCATTTTAGGATAAATCGCTATATTATGCAATTTCGTAAAAATTTAAATTTTAAACAGTTATAAAATTTTTTCTTTTAAGTCCGGTAGAAATTTTTTTATATAATTTTGAAGATTAGCTTATGGATAACCTAGTGTTAAAATTTTGAACCTTAAGTATAAACAGAAAAAATTTTATGAATTTTCAACTACGAAATACCTTGCAAATTATCGCGATTTTGACACATTTTATACAAATTTGAGCTTTATGGGCTTATAAAAAAAATTTGAGTGAAAC
This sequence comes from Chaitophorus viminalis, assembly GCA_025469195.1. Lineage (NCBI taxonomy): Eukaryota > Metazoa > Arthropoda > Insecta > Hemiptera > Aphididae > Chaitophorus > Chaitophorus viminalis. Next base: position 2,783 of record JAIPRK010002573.1, on the reverse strand, counting down.
GATCTCCGACATTTTTTAGTAACGACCATTCCTAACTGATCACAAAATGCGAAAAGCGACATATGTGCTTATTTTCAACACATAACGGTAGTTCTTGTTGTATTATTTCGGAGTAGATTATTAATCCAAATCCCGTTTAAGAGATGCATTGCAAGACTCGGTAGCCGAGTAGCTAGCTTATTGAAGTATAAAAACGTGGTGGAGTGCATATTATGACAAACATCTTCTGTATTATCACTAGTGGGTCATCACGCGATATTAAGAGTAAGACACTCGACTGTAACGGTGGAGGATTCTATATATAGGATTTTCCTCGTTAAACCTTCCTTTCTTCTTCTATAAAACGTGAAGATCATATGGCCCTTTGCGGTTGGACGCACTGGGTACGTTCATTTCCAGTCCCTGGCCTTTTCGCCTTATTAATTCCGTTAAAATTACAATTGTTTATCGAACTTTAAGTTCTCTTTGAATCTCTTATAAATAAGCTTTTTACTAACAATTAACACCACTTTTCGAATTTTTTCCAGGAGATTCTATATTGCCGTTCCCTATAACGATGGCATTGCGACATTATTGCGTTAAAATAACTCGATTATCTCACGGGTTTGGGATATATAAGGAGGTCCCAAACAGACTATATGCAGATATGTTTTAGTCCGTTCAATAGCAAGCACCTTCACGCTCGTTTGTTCAATAAATTAAATGTTTGGACTTAGAATATTTTTGTATGTATTTTAAATTAAATCTTTGGACTTAAAAATTTATAAGTACATAATAAGGGAGTCCTTATTTTCAAAAGTCAACATTTTTACGGAGACATTCGTTCTGTTACCAATATAAAGTATAAAATAAAAGATATCAGTACAAAAATTGATAGGATTGAGGAAAAAAAAGCGAATATGAGACTCTACACCTGCGGTTCCCAACCTTTTTAGCTGCCGGTGCACTTTTGTTTGTACAAATTTTGTTAGGTACCCTTCTGTGAATATCACGAGGAACGTGATAAAAATAAACACTAGTTTTCATTCATAACAGATTTAAGTAATTTTATCGAACATATTATTAACAAATTATAATTTTATAGTTGAAAGTAAAAAAAAATACTGAAAAAATAATGTGAAAAACTAATAACTAATGAGATATTTGAGGCTGCTTATTTTTGGAAAGTTTTGGCAAAATCTGGTTCAATTTGAGACAGCTGGATACGTAGGTCAGGTTCTATATTAAAGTGGTTGCGGTATTTGGTTTTAGTAGCCGTATAGGCCGAAAATCCTGCCTCGCATAAATAAGTGATAGTTAAGGGTAGAATTATTGTTATTGCTATTTTATTTAAATCATCAAAGCTTGTATTTTTCAAATTTAGCCAAAATTTAACGCAAGAATTGCTGCTGAAGGTGAATTTCAATGTTAAATCTGAAGTAATATCGATCAAACTCTCATATTCAATTGAAGACAAGCATGATGGTTTTTCACAAACCGAAAATGGATTCAATACCCATTCATGGTCCTTCAACAACACTTCTCGATCTGTAGGGAAATATTGATCAATATTGTTCAATATTTTTCAGTTGTTTGAGGTGTTCAGAAATTTCGTTGATAATGCCAATGGGAGCTTGTTCTTCATTTTTCTCCAAAAAAGCCTGCATTAGAAAACACTCAAACTCTCTTTAAGAAATGCACACTGCCCAATAATTTTAACTACAATAAATTATAAATTGTTAATATATAATTAAATCATTTTTTCTTATTCTTGTATGAGCCGTGGTGTCCTTTAAATGAGCTCGCGGTGCCCTCAGGGCACCGCCGTGCACAGGTTGGGAACCGTTGCTCTACACTAATGATTCATGTAATAGTAGTGGTAATGTTTTACATACCAATAGTATTAATGAAACTTAGAATTTCCCTCTTACTTCTTTTGAAAAATTGGATGGTTTTGAACAAAAGTTATTGGATGATGGCTATAAACTTAAATTGGTAAAAATAAAGATATTAAAATATTAATTTACTTTTAAAGAATTTATTGAAATATGATGTTCTGTTTATTTAATATATAGTATACATTGACATAATATATATGTATTAATTTATTGTAAGTATAAATTTATTTTTAAATTTATGTGTTCAAAATTAATTTAGCTCAATTATTTGAGAAGATTGGAAAAACCAACAATTGGGGCGATGACTAGGGAGATTTTGTCAAAATTATTTCACAACGATTTATTGGCACAGTTTTCATATTTTGGTTAAAAAGAATAAAAAATCATTCTCTATATTAAACACATGTTCTGTCTTATTTGGTAAGCATTTAAATATATAATAATAGTTATAACATTATAATATAAAATAAAAATTATTATAATATGTTTATTTAACTGCTGTGAGAAGTGTCAAAAATTATAAAAATTGTACTGACATGGACATACTGAAGCCATTAAAGCCTTACTTGGCTAATGCTACTGCTCGCGGAAAACAAAAAGGAAAAGATTAATAATATAATGTTGCATTATAATAATGTTTTCTTCAAACGATTATTTTTTTATCCAATTTTTAAGTTTTTATGTGTTTTATGTAAATATTATTACATTGTTCTATTATAATAATTATATATAAAAAAAATAGTAAAGGTCTACTATTAATATATTTTATATATTGTATATTATGAATTATCACTTATTATTACTATTTATTGTGTATTCATAAGGTTATATAATAATACAATACTTTATATAATATGAATTTATGCAATTTTTTATTTAAATAAAATTTATGATCTTTAACAAATA
>JAIPRK010002572.1:0-17110 GCA_025469195.1 Chaitophorus viminalis | reverse complement strand
CAGAATCGTTATTCGTATACAATGATATCTATCATTGCATTCAAATTTAACAAATCTATTGTAATAATGACCTATCCTATAAACGAGGTGCACTCCACCCCCAACTGTACAGCAAAGCGAGGCCCACCTTTTTTTTTTATTTTATTTTATTTTTTTTTTTAATTTTTTTTTTTTTTTGTGTCTGTCATCACGTTTTTTAATATCTCATTTTCTCACGGGCGGCTTATATTAATGTCATTCGAATATTCTTGAGTCTATAATGTAGTTGTTGTTCCCTCTCCCCACCATCGCTGCGAGAACTTCGGTACAGCCGCCCATTTTTATAACACGCGTTATAAGTACATAAATATGTGTTATTATCATTTGTGTACCTACGCGAGATGTAGTATTTATTATGAATCCGACAACTAAGGTAATTATTGTGTACACACGATCGCACGAACATAATACATTATAACCGCATATATACGCCGCGATAGTATTCCCCCGTATACGATATTATAACCTCGCGCGAGACACCGAAGCTTTGGACGAAATACACCGCGAACAATATATCACAGTCAGTCGTACGGAAGAGTCGGTTTATAGGTACACGTATTTATATTCTCGTGGTTGACTTTTCTCGGTGAATAACGAAGGTATTATTGTGTGCGTGCGTGTGTGTATGGGTGAAAAACGGTTGCTATATATTTTCTTTTGGAAGACGTACAATGTAAGACGGCATATTATAGAATACAAAAATGATACAATGTTATATAGTCATCCCGTCGAATTTGTCGCAAACCGCGTACTCTGTTTGGTGGTCGGGTTGTCGGGTAGTCCAATAGAGGAGGTTTTCACGCATTACATATACGTATGTATATATAAAACAAGCTATATTATTATGATGGCACTGGGAAGTAAGAAGAAAAAGAAAAAAAAATACCCCTTGTTCTCGAATTGTTCTACCGCGCGGCATCGCCCAACCGAAAAACCTACCGTACCAAAACCCACATGTGAGGCTTTAACGACTTCATAGACACCGTCTGTCGGGTCTTCTTTAACAAACAGATTATATGGAATTTAAAAAAAAAAATCCTTACATTCATCCATTAAAATCGTCAAAAATGAAATGGTAAACAAGCGATTAAAACTTTTCCTGGATGGACGCCCGGATGAGTGGAGAGGGGGCAGGGGGGACCATGGCTCGGGGCCACCACGATTCAAACAAAAGTACGCTCCCTGGTGAAAAGTAGGTTTAGGACCACCTAAATATAGGTTATATGCGTGGTATTTATAATTCACGTTGAAAAATTAATATTTTAATTCATATTGTAATGACTGTCACGTGACCTAAATTTGGACGCTTTTTATATGGATTCTATATTCTGTTCATAAAAAATAGAATATGGATGTTGCTTTATTGTTTCTTTTTTTAAATTTGTAACCAATTGAACGATTATGAGTGAAGGATGTCTGGTGTATCGGTTTATCGTTTAGGTATAGGTATAACAATGGATAATAACATACGTATACAATAATATATACGAGTATAAGTATACTAAGTAAATTTTTCGCATTGCTACGACAACTGAAATAACCAATACAGAGATCAAATACCGTGACAAGGTTAAAAATGTTTGCAATTACGTATATATCTTTTATATCCATTTATATCCATTATACAGATAACTACTGAGAAATCAAAAAAAATAACTCTTCAAAGTACTAACTAGACGACATTTTTCTTTCCGAAAAGTTTTAGATTTGTATACATCAGGGCGCTCATTCTGGTCGAAATCGTGTACAGGCACACGATAAAACCAATAGATACAACTATTATACATTCCTTGTTTCACTCAGGATCTAAAATTTTAAATGTTGTGTAGGCGGTATACTCCTTTTTTTGTGATTCATGTTAACATATATAGCTAATTAGATGTATTAATGTCGATTGAGCACATTGTGTAGGATTAGCGTTTCTTCTATTGCTCAGCTACACCGCCTATTATTCGTATCTTACTATCTTATATACGTATTACGTGTGTAAACGAATTATCTATCTTCCATTTCACACCGTAGATGACTGATGGACGATATTGACATGATTAAATTTTGAGTGTTTCTAGGGTATAGGTTTTTAGTTTTTTAGATACTATATATATATCATGCGTTCATGCATAAGGGCGAGAAAAATACTCACTCAACTAATGAAAAAATGACTAAGTTGCGGTTAAAATATTTTAAATCTTCCATTTCTGAATTCGTCTAGGTTCGAATCAGGTTTTCTAAATGGATTGTGCTGTGTCCTAGATATCGTGAAAAAAAAATCTAAGAAAACCGTAAATAGTCGCGATGATGCTCGCGTATTTCAATACACTATGGCAATCTACTACTATCGGTTCAATATTCCTTTTTCGTTTCGATAATTATAGATTTTGAGACGGTACAACAATAATAACAGTCGACGTTTAGGACAATAATTATATATATACACGTGTCGTGATGTTTTCGCGGTCCCCGGCAATACAATGCGCACGAACCTTATCCAAAGTATGTCTCGCGGCAAAGACGTTTATATTTCTATACGTATAGGCGAAGGAAAATATTTAATCGCCGCAATGGACGGACACATGCTCGTCTTATATCGCTGCGGTTTGGCGTTATTTTAATACAGCATCTGGCCACAACGCTCACGTAGTAGGTATATATACATCATATTATATACTCTTGAAACGCGGCGTTTCCATATTTTGACGACGAATAAGTAATTACCTATTATTATTATTATTATTACTATCGTTGGTTTTTTTTCTCGTGTCTGTACGCTCCGACAATGTATCAATAAGTATACTTTATAGTAATTTTATGAATATTACCCGTGGACAGGTATATATTAGTATACTTTCTAGACAGTAAAATATTTTAGAAATAATAATTACAATATGATTGAGTTATTGTACAGTTTTACGTGAAACGTTATAACCATATATGATATAATACGCAGTATGCTGCTTGGTTCACCGGCTATAATATTTGTAATCGTTTTCACGTGTCACTCGTGCCCAATTGATGTTTTTGAAAGTTTACCGCATAAGTATTATCATAATAATGTTATTATAATATACACAATGTTTGGAAAACTTCGATCTTTAAACATCATTCATATCGATTATTTTTATTTATGTTACCAGTTGTTATAAAATACTATTGTATGGCCAGCGAAAAATGAGCCGCGACGGCAACGTTACTAGTGGTGTATTTTAGCATATTTAGGGGTTCTCCGTTTGAAGCTTTTGGCGCGCTATTCAAAAAGTCAGCTAATGTTTGTTTACGCGCGTCCCTAAGATTTTTCAAACCCCTTAAGACTTTGAGTAAAATTTACTACATCACGTTTTTTTTTATATTTTTATAGTAGCGTTGACTATATGGTAAGGATCCACAATCAAATCAGTATGACCACTATTTGGCCATACAATTTCATCACCCTTGATGCGAATAAAGTCACACTGATTATCGACTGCGCGCCAACAATATGATCCTTCCTTTTCAATTATATAATACATTATACATATACATATGTATAATACATGTATATGTTACAATGTTATATGCATTAGACATTACACATATAGCCAGCTGCATTCCTTTATAAAAAAGCAGGTAATCCTGCCAGATGTTTCAGGACAATAGGAGTAGTAGTCGTAATACGCTAGCGGCTAGTATGTCCACAACCGTTGACCTGTGAGTTTGTGTGTACGTTTTATTGATTTTCCTGTGTTATAAGTATTTTACGAGTTTTCGTCTGCCTTTTTTTAAAAAGTGATATAATGATTGTTATGAATTTATAACATTATTTTTATAATGGAATCTAAACAGGATATTCATTCCCAAACGAAAAAAGTAATTTTTAGTGTTTACAATTACTTAAAAGTATTGGGTACTGACAAAAATAATCCTGAATTTTTTAATTTTTTCCGTAAAACTCGTGAAATAACTGCCGAGTCATGTGGTGTAAGCATTGCTAGTGTCAAGCGAATTTGTGCAGAAGGAAAAAAATTAGAAGAAGATGATGAACCCTCTACTTCATTCAAGTCGCCAAGAAAAAGTTATAAACGAGTAAAGTATGCTACTTATCTAGATGATTTTGACAACGAAATTGTTAGGAGAACCGTTCATAGTTTTTACGACAGTCATGAATTTCCTACAAATTCAAAAATATTAGCAGCAATGCGTGAAAAAACCAACTATCCGGGTTCAAAATCGTCCATGAAAGTTCTTATAAAAAATTTAAATTTTAAATATTAAAAATGTAATGATGGACGTAAATTTTTAATGGAAAGAAATGATATTATCGCTTCTCGATTAAATTTTTTAAGAAAAATGAATGCGTTTAAACGTAATAACGATTCGAGATCAGTTGTGTACCTGGACGAGACGTGGGTAAACCAAAACCATACCTGGGGTACATCTGGCAAAACTCAGATAATACTGAAGGACTCAAGGTACCCATAGGGAAGGGTGGTAGTATCATTGTGTGCCATGCCAGGTCATCGTCATTTGGTTTTGTTCAAAATTCCAAACTCGTATTTCGGTGCAAGTCAGGTATTTCGAAAGACTATCTCACTGATGAACGCCACAGTGTTCGAAAAATGGTTCATTGAAATGTTAGGTAATTTGAAGGAACCGTTTATTATAGTCATGGACAATGCCTTATATCATTCAATGTTAGCTGAAGACTATCATAAAGCTAATACTAAAAAGGCAGATGTTCAAAAATGACTAAAAGAAAAATCGATACCATTTACTCCCGAAGAAATGTTGTGCGAACTACGGAAAAAAGTGAAACTGTCGATGCCAAGAGAAAAAAAATATAAATTAGATGAGATAGCTGTAAAAATGGGTCATGAAGTGGTGAGACTACCACCATATCACTGCCAGTATAATCCTATTGAAATGATTTAGGCACAAGTTAAGGGAGAAGTCGCTAAAAAAAATCATTCCTTCAAAATCGCAGATGTAGAAGTGTTGGTCAATAATGCCTTAGATGCGGTGACAAAAGAAAATTGGACAAAATGCGGTGAACATTGTGCAACACTTTAAGACGAAGACTTAGTGAAGGAAGAGATAAGGGACGAAATTTTGGAACCCATCATTCTTATCATTAATCCTGACGACAGTTCAAGTGACGATGACGACGATGACAATTAATATTGTGTAAAACATAATTAATTTTATTTATTATCTATTATTGTTTGTATAATAATATACCATTTATATTTTATACTTATTAATTTGTATAAATAAATTGCATGCACTAAAATAATACCTGTTTTATTTCTTCAAAAATACGTGTTTACTAAAATATTACAGAGAAATAATAATATTCGTTTAACAACATGTTTGAAATTAATTTACGCGGCAAATAGTTGTAGAAGCCCTGACAAAATTCGGCCACCCGGAGCGTTCGTATCGCGGCTCATTTTTCGCTGGACGTACTATAGCAGTTATAAAACAAATTAACAAACAAGTTTAATTAATTAATAAAAAAAAAATTATGTTCTTAAAAATGTTCTTTCTGCATGGCTTTCAATCTAAAATTGTAAATGACTCAACAGTTGAAAGTCGACACACTGTGAAATAATATCATTTTAACTTTTAATAACACGCATACTATAGTATATTATATGACATATGGAAAAAAAACTTATGTATATTATGTTCAAATAGGATTTAAGAAAAAAAAATACAATAAATTATATTTTAAGTTAATTTTCGCTATGCTATAAGATAAAATATGTAATATTGCGTGTATACTACGTATAACGTATCAGCGCTTTATTTTTGGGTACTTTTCTTGTATATTTTTGTGCATATTTTTCGTCAGAGTGCTTTTATATTATAAAACAACTCTAATGTTATATTTAGAACGTGTTTGGAAATCGTTTTGACTAATTTTTATTTCTACGGAGAGAATTTATATATAAATGTATATATATATATATATATATATATACTATATTATAGTATATTAGTATCCACTCAGAGGTAGTAAGTATAGATATATACCAATACCTATAAAACTTTTATATTTTATTACACTTTTAGACAAATAAAAACTAAAACGTATTCTACGTAGGTATTTGGCACACCGAATTTAACGAGGCGTTACCTACTGCATTACTATTTGCACAGTATGTAAGTCACACAGCCTGTCGCATTTATGTACATATTATTATATTATGAGTGTGCATTACAGTTTTTGATGTTTGCGAGAATAAACCAGTTTTTTTATATCACAATTAGCAGCGTAGTCGAACCGATGCAGGGAAAACAATCGCTCTTATATTAATTGCATGCGTTAAAAAAAAAAAATAAAAAATGTATAAAATAACAATTATACCATAGACATAATATATAAATACAATGTAATCGTGATTATTCACTCCGCACGCATGTTGAACTATAAGATAATCGCGCATTCATATAGGTATACTTATAAGTACAACATTTATAATTGTGCCGACGCAAACGGTATGTATAGTAATAATTAGTAACATAACGGACGTAGGTCGTAGGTATGTACCTACATAAATAAAATTATCGCCGTAATACCGTTCATCGCCGTCAACCGGCCAAGTATACTATCCGATCGTTGATATCGTTGTCTGTATAAATCTTGGGCGTAAAACCACATGTCTTTTAGGTATTTATTTTTACACTTCCTACGTGTTTTACATAATCATTTGGGTAATATCATTATGTTAACTATTAATTTATTATCGTTTCGTTTTATATATAAAAAAAAGTAGGATTTTCGAGTTTTTCCGGAGGGCGCCGAGCTATAGTATGGCGAATTCCGAAGGTTAAATATTTTGTATCGATTTACATTATATAGTATACATTATTATAAATAAATACATGATCTAGACGAAACCTTTGATGTTAAAACATGTACACATAACTGACAGAAAATATGTTTAATTCACGTGTCCGTTCATAATTATTAGACACATGATATTGTGTAATATACGTCGGACGGGGCACTTTTACACGAGTTCATGGCCGCTAGCTAAAAATATCGCATTATTTCAACCATCATCGTAAACCAACCATCTAGATTCCATGTAGGTGTATATCTCACTGCAGGGTACCGCATATATTATGTGAACTGTACTACATGGTGCGTACTTGCATATAATATAAAATTAATTTAAGTAATTATAAAAAAATTATATTATGTGTACAATATACTTATATTTATAAAATTTTATTTTGTTTTAGTTTATAGCGCAGGATGATCTCATTAGTTATGAATACAATAATAATATAAGGTAATATGTAATAATGTACAATAATGAAATTCTTAAGGAAACAATACACAACTTAAGTAGGAAAAATAAGGGTCAGTATTAGCAATATGCATAAGACGGATGATCGTAGAGTTGCGATTGTAGTTTGAAGAGAAGCGGCGGCGTACGCGTACGGCGGCAGGGGACATTGAATGAAATACGAGATAGTGATTCAGGGCTATTAATTTTTCCTGGAAGTGGATTAGATAAGAAGGATAAATTTGCTGAATGACAACGATCGGCGAGACGTTCTTAGGAAAAAAGCTGTTGTACTGGCGTGTAATCGGTGTAATTGGGGGCAAGGTATATTTAATTTAAAAGCAGTGTAACGAAGGATTTTTCTTTGGACCCTTTTAATCATGTTACAAGCAGAAGTAGTTGATGAGTCCCAGAGTATGATGCCTTATCCAGGGTGGGACGAACTAAGGATCACAAAAGAGTTTTTAGTAGAGTTAGTAAATGAAACTCTGCAGAGACATGGTTTATGAAACCTAGCAGCTTAAGAGCCTTACTACAGATTATCTGAATATGCATATTATTGGGACATAGGTTTCGAGTAAATTCTATATCCTTTACTGAGTTATTCAAAATTGTCAAGTCGGTATTATTGACGGAAGAAGTAAACTTGATTAAAACATTTGTATACGACTAAAAGTCATTACTGAGCAATATTATATGTACTATGGGGCTATGGCCAAGAGACAATTTTTACTACATGTTAAGACAACAAAATGTAATAGAAATGTATTAAAAAAAATACATACAACAAATTTATTTCATTATTTTTTCTATGTTGGCTGCAGATATTATTGCTACGTAGGTAATTCGGTAGATAATAGCAATATTACTATTTGCCTTCGGGGCGTTAAATATATAATATAATATTGGTATATTCATGGTTCTAATTGATATGTACATATCAACATCTTAAAAAGCTACGTGGAAGGAATGGGTGAATATCCTTTCCACTAATTCCACTTCCCCTACACACACACAAAGTCACCTGTACTGAAGTCGTCGCGTGACGCGTATTATCGTAAATTTTGATTGAATTAAAGATGAGAACAAATAAGCAATGTAAACGTTAGTTTTATAGCCGGAGTTATTATAATAATAAAATAGTTTTATTCTTTTAAAAGATTAGTCAACGCATACAAATTTTGTTCGAGCAAATCTTTTCTCTCGTCCTCAAAATAATGTAAACGGGCACTGTATTGTATAAAAATGCCTTTAATATTATACACACATACTATATAATATTTTACTTTCATTTATCCTATGTGTTTATTGTATTCGTGGCTTAATTAAACATATAAAATTACTATTTTATACGGAAAACTGCTCTCTCCACCATATAAATATTGTACAACAGTCATATTTAATATGGCTATAAATCTTTCACTTTCGAGTGTCTTGCTGGCTAAATTTATTTCCACGTTCGTGTATCAAAAGATTATTGGACTTACGAAAATATAGCATTAAATATCACAATATTTAGTCATAGTTTAACAATATAATAGTATCCAAAGGCATTCAAACATATTAATATGATGATTTGATTCCAATGAAACGTTATTCATCTATCCGTAAATACGCAAATGGCTAATGAATAGCTGAACAAATATAATTGTTGAAGATAATCCGCATAATATGCTATACTAAATATGTTTTTTTTTTTTTTTTTATTAAACAAAAGTATATTTACAATCTGTAATATTATTGTATATAATAAGTAAATTTAGTAACTTCACAATAGATGAAACAATATGTCATTACGTAAGGAGGGAGGTCCACCAATGTGGATACTCTCAGACCTGAAAGGGCTTTTTTTTTTAATTAGTAGTGGTCGTGATTCAAAAGATCACGACACCCGTTTCTTTTGAATTGACGAGAGGGATTATCTGGGAGAGATTCACTGGCTAAGTTAGATATTAGTGGATTTTTGTGATTAATTGATTTAGTGTAAAATGTTTTGTAATAATTCTTAGCTGTAATAGAGACTGTTTCAATTTTTTGTAAAAATATTCGTAAAAATACTTTCCGCGCAGTGATGGTACGATATAGTTATTTTATTACGCGTCAAGTGTGGCGAACATAAACATTTTCATTTATTTACACGTCATATTATTATTATATAGACATTATGGTACCGCACATGACGGGGATGGGCTTATTACAGCGTGGCATTAACGTATTTTAGACTTTAATTGTTCTTTTCTAGAGCAAAACGTGAAACCAATAAGACCATATTATTATACCTACGCTGTGTGCGAAATTCAGAATAATATTATAGAGTTGAAAAAGAAAACCTAAAAGTCATAAGCAAATAATTTGCAATAGATTTACTTTATTGTTTTCGCGACAACAAAATATTAAATACATTAAAACCGCTTACCGCAGAAATAACGAGGAATACGTGTTAAAACCCGTATAATAACGATGATGATATCTCGAGGTCTAGCCCTAAACGCTATCTAATGCAAACATAAGAAATAATATTGTTGTTTTATAAAATGATAATTGGATAGCATAATTACATTTTTATATCGGGCTCCCTTCGACGTCATCCGTAGTGTATAATGTACGTGTGTTGCTATTAGAATAATATTAGACGTATAAATTGTAATATAGTTGTGCGCAACAGTGATGTCATATTGTCTTCGGAAATCCAAATGTGACCAAATTAGTTGTAACCGATCTCTGCAGATGACCTCAGCGCGATCGCCCTTACATTAATAATATTATACTAGCACCTACTATAATATGATATTAAAGTATTATAGATATGCACCTATGGATTATATGACCTACTTTAATATGATGATATAGTAGGAGTATATATTATTGTTGTAATATTATTTTTCATTACAATATGATATTCACCCCACAATTTAAAAAAAAAAAATCGAAGAAAAAATATTCTTTGACAGTGTTCAAATGTTAATTATTATTTCTATAAAATTGACAACCTTAATGTTGCAGTAAAAAGTTGGTACAATTTTTGTCAAAATAAGAACTACCTGCAGACGTTGATTTATAACTTATAAGTGTACATTTTTCCCATGTTTAGCAGCGTCTCTTGAAATATTTGCGTCCTCTACTATGTACAGGCTTCAAGCTACATAAGTTGTATGGTATATTGTTTTTTCAGTACCTAGTTAAACAAGTGTTAAAACACGGCTTTGATCGATGATGGACGAAGAGAGACTGAGCGTACCGTGTTAAGTGTTTATCGTGAACAAATAAATTCAGAAAATATCAATTTATTGAAAAAGCACTAACACAATTTGGTAGAAAGAATGTTCACGTATTTTACAATTAGGTAGCATTTAACTAAACAAAATTATGTAATAAATAAAGTTAATTACTTAAAATAATCATATTTTTGATGAAACATATAGATAGTAGATACCTATGTACGAGTAGGTATGATATTTAAAGTTCGGAAAACAAAAAAGTACAGGTAGGAGGTACTTTCCCTCCCATGTCACACCAAAAGCCAATAGGTATGTGATGTTATCATATGTGATCCGCGGAGGTATACCTGTCAATTCATTGCCGTAAAATACATCACGAACGAGAGTCAAATTAAATAAGTATAATTTTTATCTTAATAATTTCACTCATTTATAATTTATTTTTAAATTATAAAAATGCCTTAATATAATTGTTTGGTCGAAGTAAGTTATTGTATTCATAAATAAATGTTAACTATGACACTTTTTCCTTCTAGATAAAATAATTTTATTGCTATAAAACGTGATGTATTATTTTACCGCGATGGATTAACTTATAACCCCGCGGACAGCATATACTTTTTCAGATAGAAATGTATTAATATTAAAATTATTGCCTCGTCGATTTTTGATGATGCTAGTTGCTACTGTCAAATGTTAGCTTACGATAAAACTTGTAAAATTAAATAACGGAATTAAACACAGACGACGTTGGAGAATCGCAAATCGCGCCGAACAATAATCACCGGGTTTTCTCCGGGATATCCGTTAACGACACTCGGCGAGTAATACGGCGGCATCATAACGATTCATTAAAACTTCTTAATGAGTTCTTAAATCTTTTAATAACAGCGGCAGCTCGCGCACGCATGCTCGCGCTATGTTGTCTCGCGCGCGTATATACTTAAATGGACCACGTCACTCCGTTGCCGCCGCCGCCACAGGAAACTTATTTGCATTGTATTACAACGGGGTTGCGTAAATATTATTATTATAATATGCAGACGGGGCCGGTGTGCGAAATCGTTTTCTCGCCACACTGGCAACGGCGGAAAAGTAGCAGTATCAATAGGTACGGGGATTATAATATGGAAAAATAAAAAACAAATTATTATAAAATAATATCATAATATAATAACAACCTACAGCCGACGACGAGCTTGTCCGCATGTAGCTGCAGCTCTTCGCTCTTTCGATCCTTCGACGCCGACCCGTGTACCGGCAAGTTCTTTTAAACGGCGCTTTTGTATTTGTTATGGAATTCAACGCATATGTCGTTGTGACAGTACACGATGTATTCAATAACGCATTATAGCTGTTGGTGAATCATCTCGATAATCTCTAAATTTTCTCCTTCGCAGAGTATAGTTTTTTTCGAACGGTATACCGTTGGTACTTATATAATATGAACACTTGCATGTTGATGTGGCCACAAAATACTATAATGTGATGCGATAAGAATAAATTACAAATAAAAATAAACAATTTTTTAACGTATGCGCCGCTACAGGTCTTGTGCACTTTTCAAAAATATTTTAACGTAAGTGGATTTTATTTCATGTTTTGACTGTAATTTTTTTGGTCTGAATTCGAAAAACATAAAAACTAACTGCATATGAACCGTATAATAAAATACATAAAAATAAATCTCGTATACATGCGTATATCGACTGACCGCAATTAGTCCATTTCGATGTATTTATTCTTCGGGCATTTTAGTACTTTATCGCTCGTTTACATTTTTTATATATCTTTGAATGTTACAGAGTCGTACATATAAATAAAAAACTGAGGGTGATACCAATAATATTTTTATATCGTTTAGGTATACCATCGTAATATGATGTAGGTACATTGCGAGCAATTTCGGTCTAGATAGGTACACGAGCGTAGTGGGATTTCGAAAAAGTCACAACGATTGTTGGCAAAGTCACATATTTGTATAGATTATGCGGTACTTGTGTGTATAATTATAATTTATTCACTCGCATGACAACACGTGTACATAAATTTGTTCTAGCGAAATAGCATTTTGGTGTAATAATACGCCTTCAGACAAGTTTCAGGCTCAAATTTCCGTTTATCGTAATATTCACTATTGTGTGCCTATACAGTTTTTAGTGGCCTATTTTAATACACGTATTTATATAGTTGCAGTATACTTACTGTAGAAATAAATATGCTACTGATGTTGACTATATGTGCAGTTGCAATGTCTACTGCATTTACAGTCCATCGGGGCAGTAAACTAGTTACATTATTCGGATCACGTAATGAGAGCTAATATATTCATATATTACAAGTTCTCGAATTATAAAATACCTATATTACATGGTTTTGGCGCTCATCCCGTATGTCCTATACTCCTATAATAGCGGTTCTCAACCTATTTGTGTAAATGATCTATACATAAGATGGATTTACTCAATTCTTACTGCGAACTTTTTGAATCCCTTAATTTTTTCAATCACCACAACAGAATATACGACGTATGCGTAAAAATAGCTAATATTACGCTACCTAATGAAGATAACATTATTGATAAATGATGGATTAGGAAAATGTTGGATTAGTCCATCGCTTGTCGCAAATATTTCCGTCAATGTAGACCGATAAAGCGTATATATATAGTTTTAAAAGACAAAAATACTAAATTTAAAGTTATACGTTTGTTACAAAAGAAAAAAAAAACACAATTACAAACGTGTTTCAATATTTTTTTATTTTTGGTTTTAAATATTTAATAACAGGTGGACTAAAATGGAAAAATATTATACATTTTTTTTTTTGTTTTAATTTTCTGTTGGCTCATAGGTTGAGAAACGCTGTTCTACAAAACATCGCACGCTCTTGCAATTAATACAATCTGTGGTGCGCGGAGACGTGATACGTACACGCATGCGTATGCACGTGTAGGCATAATAGATACTGTGTATACGTACCTATATGGGTGACATTAGTACATAAAATGGTTTCTTTATTCGGGTATACAATAGAATACATTCAGCGATACAATAATGGAGCAACGCTCCACTCTCCGGAGTGGTCACGGGGCGAACAGAAATTCGGACGTCCTTCGTCCGAAATCTCGCAAATTCCCTCCAGCTGCCGCAGTCAATGAATTCGTACGTGTACACTGTACACAATGCGTATAGGAACGGTTAAGAAAGAAAAATAAGTTCCATTTTCCATTGCGCTGCGCGGTCGTTGCGTAAGATTAGGTAGTATACTATATAATATACGCTGCGAAATACGCCACGCACGTAATTACGTTTCTCGCAGCGAAACGTCTACAAAGAAATCTGCGCATAATACATACCCATAATATGTTTAGAATATTGTATTCATTCGGCCATGTGTTTTTGAATAATATAAATAATACAATATATATTTATTATAATAATATTTACAAGTATACATATTTGTATATTATATACGTATATCACATGCGCCTTACAGTGAATTCACAAACGAGGTGTGTTAATAATTAGGTTAGTGCATACAGCACTATATATTATGTATTATATTATCAATATTATTATCATGTTTTAAAAAATATTTTTGCGCAACTACGCGTTTAATATGTGCAATATGTGTATTGTACCCAGAGTAATTTTAAAGGATTTAAATACAATACGAACAAACTTTATGGACTGTATATTATTGTGAATTACAATACCCTAAGTTTAATGAATTCATTATTGAATTACTTTATTATATTGTTATGAATACTCTGCAGTTACTGTAGCTGAATTGATCGACTGCGTCCATGAGCTAAAGACTCTTCTGAACAATACAAAATACAATTCTGGTCAATACAAAATGACTAATGAGTACCTACACAGATTTTGGTAGATTATTATAAAAGTGTATAACACAACCACACAGAAATTCTAAAGACAAGGTAAGAATAATATTATAATAGTGTCGATATATGGAGCAACAAAATTACACTCAGTTGGATTAATCTTAGAAGCAAATTTTAGAGTATTTTGATTTTTACAATTATTAATTTGAAGAAAAAACTATAGTGTAAAGCCAGATGTGGAAGAATTCATTTCTATGGCTGTAAAAGAGGAATATTTGAATGTGTTGTATTTTCTACTACCATAATGTATCGAACAAAATAATAAAAAGTAGAGCCGAGCAAAAAAGTGGATACTGCGTTTAATAGTTTCGTCAAAAAAGTGGTAACGTTTAAATACAATGGTCGTGGAAATACTTTTCTTCATTTATTATAATTATCCATATCTACATTTTAATAATTTTTATCTTAATCCAAAAAACCACTTGTAAATCGATGTAGCAGTAGGTAGTTTCGGATATTATCTCGTACAAACGACTTTCTGTATAATATATATTACGAGTATATGCATATTATAGCAATATAAGCATATAGCCTATGTAGATTTAAGTTTTTCTACTGATCTAATTAAACATAAATAATTTTAAACATATTTTAAAACGTATGAGTTATGAATATATAGATATCATAACAATATACGTAGTAATTATGAGTTATTTGCAATCCAAAAATTATTTATTCGTATATTAATTGAAACGACTGCAAAGTTAGTTTACATATTCAGTGTTTAACGCCTTATATATTCTTATTACACAAACGTTTCTCAAATTTTAGCGAGGTCAATAGCCGCTGGTAATGTTCCTTAATATAATAAAAAGCATATAAGAGTGTAATGGGAGTGAGGGGAAAATCCTATTTTTAATAGTGTTTAAAATACTATACCAGAGGTGATCAACTAATCAAGTACCATCCATAAAAATTCCATCAAATGTATGAAAATGTTCATGTGGTTCGTTGAATACTGAATAGGTACTCACTTGTTTTTGCTCATTTTTATAGAAGATGAAAAAGATGCCTTTGGCCTATATTAGTTAGGAGTATCATTACAGGGCTTGAATAGCGAAAAGTTTAGATCAGGGCTCGAGGTCTTAAGGGTTTTGAAAACCGACCTCAGCTCGCGAGATGATTGTAGCCCGTAAAACTTATTGAACCGACCACCAAGGTAACTGATGTTTTCAAAATACAATAATTTTAAATTTATCAGTGTCTTATTTCAAAAAGAAAGGTTTAAGCTATATGTAATAAAACAATATGGGTTTTTTTTTATAGATTTTGTTTTTAACAATAAATAATAATGCACAATATTGTTCAATATAAAATAAAATTAAGAAACTAGTTCTTCTCATCAATTTTCAATTACAATTTTTTCTATATCCCTCTCTAAGCAATTTTAGCCCCCAATTCTAAACGAAAACTCAGATTTGGCCCAAAGCTTTTTCAATTAAAGGTTGGTGACCCTTGGCCTAAGGGGTATGTCCTAACGTCGAAAAAATATCCACTGTCGTTTTGGTTACAATCACGGCTGTAGATGTATGGTTGCGTATCGAGCTACGAAAAAGTGGCAACCGAAAGTTCTTATCAAATGTACGAAAAATGACCGAAAAAGTCACGTTTTGACGCCATCTAGGTCATGCTATGCTGTGATTCCATTTAATTTTAGAAATTTAAGTTTTATGTGCTAAAATTCAAGTAGTTCTACTTGACATCCGCGAAGAGCGCTACTAATACTTAACTTTTTTGAATCTGAGATAAGAACTTCCGTATGCCACCATTGAACATAGTGTAATATAGGCCGATGTGCAACCATACTATCTACAGCCGTGGTTACAATTAAAATCAGATTAACACCTCAAGGATATCTATATATTATCTGTATACTATCTATATTTTTGTATTGAATATATGTATGATTTTCGATCCTTGAGTGAAAAAAGTTATTTAATAATACGATTGGAAATTGTATTTCCGTAAAACACATAATCAGCTAACTCAAAACATACCACAGTATTTTTTATATACGGAATGGAAATGTAATATAAGACGAATCGAGTAGTAAATCGATCATTTTTCGGCGATATTGTGTATTTTTAGATTCTGAACGGAGTGATGGAATCTATTGATTTTACA
Source organism: Chaitophorus viminalis (assembly GCA_025469195.1). Lineage (NCBI taxonomy): Eukaryota > Metazoa > Arthropoda > Insecta > Hemiptera > Aphididae > Chaitophorus > Chaitophorus viminalis. The sequence goes on along the minus strand of JAIPRK010002572.1, from coordinate 551 downwards.
ATGATGTGTTTTTTTTTTTTTGTGCCTGACGACAACTTTTTTTGAAGTAAAAATGCTTCGATTTGCTTATACAGCAACTTTTCTGAAAGAAAAGTGAATCTAGATGGTACTTGGGCAAGTCAAAAATACAACTTTTTTAATACTTTTTGCAAAAATCGAAAAAAACGTTAAAAAAATTACGAAAAAACAGGAAATTTTACGCATAATCACGTTTTTACAAACTACATTTTTTTAAAATGCTCTCACTCAAAAACGAAAAACCGCAACAACATGAAATTTTCACCAAATCTTTATATTGGTGTTCTCTATACATGGTTAAGTTTTCAAAGTATTTTGACATATTTTACTTATTTATAGACAATTTAAATTTTCGATTTTTGTAAGTTTTTTTTTTTAAATATCTATAAAAATTTTTTGGCCGTCTAAAAACTCTTGAAAATGAATTACAGGATTAAATATAAGTAATACTAATTGTTACTAAAAAATATCGGAGATGGTTTCACTCAAATTTTTTTTATAAGCCCATAAAGTTCAAATTTGTATAAAATATG
>JAIPRK010002571.1:0-17119 GCA_025469195.1 Chaitophorus viminalis | reverse complement strand
AATATATATTTAAAATGTACCTAGTTACTAGGTTCTAACATTACTAAACTATTCATAAATATTTTATTAAATACTATACTGTACCATAGTTAATTGAAATATTTTCAAAACAAATAATTAGGTAAAACATATCTGTTATCCCTTATATCGCTACCTGCCGTAATGCATAGCCACAGAATATAGGTAATAGGCATTATACTTAAAAATAAAAAAAGCAATTTCAGTTATTAATATGTCATTAACTATTGACAAAACCTCATCTACAAAGTGAAGCTCAAAGATAATATTTTATTCAAGCTGTAATTATAATTATAATTAAATTATAAGAACTATGGTAGATATGATTAATCAAAACTTTTATAATAATATTAATGTATATTTATGTAGGTATAAATACATATTTATTTGTTTATAATACCTATTTATGTAGTATAATTTTTTTCTCTTTTATTCTGTATAGAAATAAATATTAAAGATATAAACAAGGTTTGTAATGGTATAGAACTATATTAATGATCAATTCGATTAAAATTAAAATAAGTTATTTATTAAAGTTTACATAAAAGAATAATATATTAATTGTATTTATTATTAACGTTGCAATGATTGATCATAAATTTTGCCAATTAATAAGGAAGGAATATCTGTAAGGCAATATTACTTAACAAATATGGTTATTCCAACATTTTTAGATTTGTGATTTTATAATTTTATTTTATTATTTTTGATATTGTAATTTTTCTTTAAAAGTAATTTAAATGTTTCATATAGCAAATGATTGAGTAGATAGAATATAAAAAAAAAATAATAATCTATAAATATTTGTTGGGGAAAATTTTGAAAATGGAGTACAATATAGTATCGGCTTGCAAGAATATCCAGCTTTTGAATGGAACATGAATCAACCCAAGTGGTATTATTTGAACTACAAGTCAACAGAAGAGTAACCAGGAACATACAACAATGCTTAATATAAAATTTTTATTTGCACATAGGAACAAAATAATACCTGATCCTAATAATGAGTATCATAATATGTTTGATCTAAACTTATTGTTCTTACTTTCACAAAACCAAATTGAAGAGTTTCATACTGAATTGGTGCTTAATATCACCACTATGGACACTGCATTCATCGCAATCAATAATGTCAATATTGTAGGTTGTCATAGCTCTCATCATCGTTGTGACTGAAGTAGTATTGAACACAGTTATCGTTCAAGCGAATAAAGGTTAATTACTAATACTGTAAAATGTAAAAAATTCATAAAGTTTTACAACCAAAATCAATATCATTTTGTACCATTATTTTTGTGAATCTAAAAAATATTTTATTAAAAATATTATATATAGTTTATGTCTTTTAAATATTTATTAACCTACACAATTGAGCTCTGGTAATTTTTAAATATATTTATTTTTTAATTTTTAGTTAATATTATTTTTTTAATATAATAAAAAAAAAATTACAACTTTATGTTGTTTTAACATACATTCCAAATATCAAAATTTTTCTACGATTACCATAATTAACAGAACAAGATATTATAAATTTGGTTATTTATTTTGATCATTGATCAAATTTTAAAACTTTTACCATCTCCTCCTAACTTTTATCTCAATCACAACTGGCTAGTAGCACTATGGAATAATTTTTACTAAATTCATATTGTCATATACAGTACTTACCAATTTTATATAACAATTAGTATGTATACCACATTAGTTGATATAGGATCACAATATTACCAAATCATTATATTTGAAATAAGAATGAATAAATAATACAATTTACAAAACGATAATAAAAATTATAAAAAGAAATTTTAATGCGATCTGAAAAGTAAAATATTTATTACACTCATTACACTTCCTTTCTATTTATATTTTTAAGTGTATCACTAATTTCATAATATTTCAAAAACATGTGGTCGGAAAAAAAAAATAAGGAATTTAACTTCCTATGCACACAAAATATATTTAGCTAACCTTAAAATAAAATGAATACATACACACTGTAAATATCCAAAATATTTTTAATACAAGTCTAGTCAAAAAAAAAAAAAAAATAATTAATTAAGGAATTGCAACTTTTTATAAACAGGAAATATGCTCACTTGAATATTAAATTAATAATAATAAAAAACATTTAAAGGGAATTACAATTATTAATGTAGATAAATTATGTTCATGAATATAAATTTAATAGTAATCTAATTCAACCTAAATTACATAATTAATTTCTTAATCGTGTGTTATTTACATTAAATATTGAACGGTCTTCAGTCAGTGCCTTTTTTTGCTTTTGTCACTTCATCTTCAACAACATAACTACCTTCAGGAAATTGAATACTGAATGCGTCAGTTTTTCCAGCATTCTTGAGTTCTATACATTTTTGGACTACTGGACTTTTCAAGAAGTCCTCATCGGAGATTTCCTGATTATCTGTGACTGGAACCCTTATTCTAATAACGTCATTGGGCGTCGATATTGGCTTGTATTCGCCAATCTTATGAACAAAAGTTGGTTCAAATGGTACATCAATGAGACTAGGCTTTAGATTCAGAAATCCGAAATCAATATCGACTTTTTCTTCAGTGTCAAAGGTGAGAAATTTCATTGCTTCATTAAGACCGTTACCCGGTAGTGATTCCCAAGACTCATTTTTTATCCAGTCAGGTTTGGGAAATTTTTTAAGCAAACACACAAAACGTTCTTTTTTTGTAGGATCATCTTCTTTGATCAACGTATTGGTTAATTCTTCATCATATCTATCAAGTGAAACAATGAATAATTTAGAGTCGTCAAGTAATTAGTCACATATAAAAACAAGAACAAAATGTTTGTTTGATAAATTGTTTAATAAATTATAAGCAATAAATTGTTTAATTACTAGTATTAATCAAAATCAAAAAACAATTTTATAAATTTCAAAGCTAATAAATATAATATTAACAGTAAAAATATGAAGATGTATAATATTATGTAATATGTTATACATCATTTGTGTTATTTAAAATAAAAATATCTATATATTTTTTATACATAAGTATTGCTTTTTTATTTTTAAACTCATAGCAACAAAATTTATATTTATTTAAAGTTTTTTTTTTGTAACAATAGTAAATATACTCACTTAGAATCACATTCCATTGAAGAATTTTCATGCTTTTGATATTTTTTCATATTATTTCCCTCCTTATTTGCCATCGATTACTGTGAACATAAATCAATTTTTAATATTTAAAATCAGTATTATCTCTTGAAAAAAACTCTATCTTTTTTTTTTTTGAAAATTCAATGTAAAAGGAATAAATCAAAGAGTAAAGCGACGTAAAATATGCATATTTTTTTTATACAATAATTAATATTTAACACTGAGGATTGTTATAATTTTTATAAATATATTTACAATTGAGGAATTTCATGTTTATTTAAATTAAATGAAATTCAATAATAAAATAAATAAAAATTGTATATAAAATATATTAATAAAAATGTTTTAAAATTATTATGTTTTAATTTATGATTAATTTCCTTTAATTTCTATTGCATAACATATAATTTCAATAAATAATTAGATATCTTAAAACTAGGAATTTTATATTAATTATTGTACTATGCATATGCAATGAATACAATACACATATTATTGTTATATAAAATGTATATAATAAATATATATATACACATAATCAATAAATAAATATCATTAAAATGCCATTTATAATATTCATAATTATAAAACAACTGGACGATATATTATTATATTATACAGTTAATAATATAATTCAATTGGAAAATATAATTAAATATTTTAATTTTAATAAACACAATTATAACTTTATTTAAATATTTATCTATCCTAAATATACCTTTAGCTAAATCTATATACAAATGTAATATGTATTTTATTTTTATTATGTTTAACTGCAGCATATTTTATTTATACTTTAATTAATATTTGATACTGAGGATTGTTATAATATTTTATACATATATCAACAATTGAAGAATGTCATGTGTATTTTAAGTAAATCAAATTCTATTATAAAATGGTTTTAAAATGATTACGTTTTAATAAATGATTGATTTCCTTTAATTTTTTTTGCATAATATATTCTTTCAATAAATAATTAGATATCTGAAAAGTAGGATTTTTATATCAATTAACATACCATGGATATGCAATGTATATATATTATTGTTATATAAAATTTATATTATATATAAACACAAAATCACTAAATAAATATAATAAATATGCTATTTAATATTTATTATGAAAAAACAACTAGACAATGTATTATTATATTATACAATTAATAATTTAATAGGAAAAAATAATTATAAATTTTAATTTTAATATGATTTTACCTTAAATAAAAAAATAAAAAACTTAAATATACCTTTAATTAATACTATATACTAATGTAATATATGTTTTATTTTTTTATTATGTTGAACTTCAGCATATTTTGTTCATAGTATATTTAATATGGTTTGAAATTTATTACATTTTAATAATGTTTAATTTTCTTAAATTTTTTTTGCGTAATATATAATTTCAATAAATAATTATATTTCTTTAAATTAGGATTTTTATATTAATAATTATCTTTTGGATATGCAATGTATGGATAATATTGTTATTTAAAAGTGTATATTACATGTGTACCCATAATCAATAAATAAATATAATAAAAATACATTTTATAATATTCATTGTTAAAAAACAACTCGAACATGATTTATTATATTATACTAGGGTAATATTCAGATTAATATTTAATACTGAGGATTGTTGTAGTATTTTATAAATATATTTACAATTGAAAAATGGCTTGTTTATTTAAATATAATTTAATTCCATAGTAAAATTTTATTAAAATTGTATGTAAAAAAAAAATATATATAATGATATTAAATTTAATATGTTTTAATTAATGACTAATTTAATTTAATATTTTTATGCATACTATATAATATCAATAAATAATTAGGTATTTTTAGATTAGGTTTTTATATTAATAAATATACTATAGATATTTAATGTATAATGTATAGCTATTATTGTTATATACAATGTTTATTACCTATATGTATACCAATAATTAATAAAGTAATATAAGAATAATGATATTTATAATATTTATTATTAAAAAAGAACTCGACCATGTATTACCTATTATAGTATACAGTTAATAATTTTATAGGATAAAATAGTTATAAATTACATTTTAATTTCAATTAAACCTTTTATTTACAAATTAATTAATCTTAAATGTACCTATAGTTAATACTATATACAAATGTAATATATGTTTAATTTTTTTTATTATGTTTAACAGCAGCATGTTTTGTTTATACTAAATAAATATTAAATTCTGAGGATTATTATAATTTAATAATAATAATAATAAGAATTATAATATTAATGAATAAAAAAAAAACAATTTATATCACGTTGACTTAAAAAAAATCAATTATAAGAAGAAATATAAATCACTTACTGAGCAGTGAGCAGTGAATATTATGTAGTAGTTACAGCAAACGCCTGATCCTTAACAGCAACAATATTAGCAATTCGGCTTTCGAAACAAGAATGACAAGAGACGACCGCACGGTATGCAAGCGAAGAACAGAATGGCCACTACAACTAGATACAAAAAAAAATCAAATATGTTAATCGAAATACGTGAATATACTGCGCTGTAGACACGTCCTGTGGAGAGGACTGTTAGACCTACGCATTAAGAAAGACCCAATATATGTTGCCAACCTTGTTGACAGTCGAAGGTCTGTTGTATTGTCCGTCATATGTATATAGATAGTCACATATCATAGCCAAGGTCCAATATACAATTATATTAATCCGGGCCTCGTCATCAGGGCGTTTACCGAAAAAGATTAAATGCTTTGTATTTTAAAACGTGTTTTCAAACATTTTTACACATTTTAATATATTTAAACGACAAAAAAAGAAATTTAAATTATTCAGGAAACCGTAGTTTTATTTCAGCAGCACAGTGTCGACGGCGAGGTTTTGTTTACTATTATCGAAAATAATACCAACACAATATATGCCTATATACGAGTATAATATAATAATACTATCGGAGCACGTCAAAGAGTTATTAGAAAATTCCTAAATTTTCAGTTTTTACTTAGGAATATTAGTTCGGGTTCGAATATTTATATTATTAAATGCTATATATAAAATTTAATATATTAAGGCAACAGATATAATGAGTATACCGCAACACCCACTATTCACTAGAAATACTTTGTCATTGTCCAGTAAAAAAAAAAAGTTCATGATTTATTTTAGTTGATATGTACGTATTACATAATATATACATGTAGAAACGCACACGATTTGCATTATTATTCGTACATTTTGTGGTTACGGATTTGAAGCCGCCTACGATTGTTCAAAATGTATGTAATAAGAGTACGAGAAACCGTAAGCTGTTTATTATGTACGGAATACGGTACGGTGGCATTGGCGGTGCCGGCGCCGGCGGTGGCGACATGGAACGGTCACTATGGGTCGGCGTGATTGGCGGCGCGAAGTGGCCACAACAAACTATATGCTTAGAAACGAATATAAAATCCGTCCACAAGTTCGTTGGGTCAGTCGGTGCGACATGACGCAGTATCGCTCTCGCACTCCATCCAATGAGTCTTTTCGGAATCGGTGTCGAGCCGACCGTCCTAGGCGCATATATTATAATTGAGACGGTCAACGATGAAGCTGTGAATCCGCGGCGGTCTATGTACACGCGCATTTATTCATTGATTCATTTAGAATTTTGTCTCCTCAGGGAAAGAAAATTGAGCCGCTCACTCCAACGCATAAGGAACATTGTACACATTGTTACATAATAGAATATACATAAAGGCAGTTTTAAAATTTGCTACCCTTAAAAATTTGCCGCTAGACGCAACACAGGACTGTTACCCCATCCCCCCACCATTACTAAAATTCCGACTTGTAGGAATTAAACGGCAAAACATTGTAGATAGCAGAGAGTATTTCCTCCACGGCCCGGTTTCCGTGAACAAACCATATACATCATACAGTATAAGATCATGCGTACAATGGAAAGCGTGAGCGTCGAGTGATACGTTGGGAAAAAAATAAACCCATGTAATTTATAACTCTGTTCGTATATTAACTACAAGCGGCTGAGCGTCTGCGTCGAGTGGCAGCGGCCCGTCACAAATAAAACGTATTCAAAATTTGATGTTCGACGCTCATAAAATATACTCCTCATATTTTCGTGATCTACAACGAAAAAATAAAAATTGAAAACTTAAAATGATTTTTTATTATAACATATTATATAATTTTTCATAAAGGTAATCCGATGATCGTGCATGTACGGCTGGCCGTTGGCATGAAAGGCCAGTATGAACGGTAGATGTCGAATTTATCAACGGTACCGAGACATGTCAATCTCATGACCACCTTATTACGATGAGTACGCCGGGTGACCTGGTTGCCCAGTCGTCCCGCTTTTTAGCGTGGCGGCGATGGGTCAGCATATGGTGCGGAAGGTTTCGGCGGGGCTAGGTTCACTGATAGTACAGCTCGGTTGAAGACCCATCACCGGTGATCATAATTGGTTGTCAATGGTACTGGCCTCGGCAGCCAGGCGCCGGACAGTGCGTTTAATACGGTTACGGCCGCGGCCGTGTCGTAACGTCTCTCTTGAGTAGCGCCACGTGCTAATATAAGGTATTCGTTCGAGTCGACCTCCTGATCGACTTTATGCCAGGCATTCGATGTTTCTAAGTTAAAACACATCATACATAAACTTAAATGAAAAAAACCATGACATAATACATAAAACTGTAACAAAAAATGTCACGGCAGTAGATATTTTACCGTGATACCTACTGTTGAATGTAGATGGTTGACGTTGAATTTATAATGTTCATAATGTAAGCCGTAAGGTATAGCAAAGCATTAAATGGTATGTTGGAATAGTTAGCATGACGTATATAATTATTATTATTTTAAAATTAATGTGGCATATGTAATTTTTTTTCAAAGGACTATAAAAGTATAAAATCACGCTATTATAGTTAGTTATTCTTCTTCAAATGTTGGTTATGTACCTACAAAAAAAAAAAAAACAATACGATACGCCGGACGCGTCCATGCGTTGACAATAGTATAATCCTTGATACTATAGTGTTTTAATTTGTATTGCATGTTTAAAAAATGAAAATGTTACAAAACGTCGTTTCGAAAAAAACACGAAAACATCAACTACTACTATGGAAATGCATGGTCTGCAATGGACGCCAATGAACGTGACCTCGTGATGACGTCACTCGTACTTTTAGAAACACTGTATTTAACGAACAGCGTATTATTTTGTTTTTTCATTCGGATATTTGGAATATTTATTTTTCTAAACGTATAACTAATTATTATTTATTATTGTTGAGTAAAAACGCACAATTTTTTCATGGTTCAGGTAAAGTATCGTAACATTACGCAGCTCAAGATTAATTAAAGTAAAAGCTATATATAAAGATTTATTTTAACGAATCTGTAATTAAGGCCTGTCCGTATGTCTTGTATTATTTTATAAATTCATTGCAAACCCTAAAACTTATGAACCTATAACTCTATAAGCCTTAAAACTAAACTCATGTTATAAAGTACTTGAAGTGGTACATTTTTCCAACGATGACTCTTTTTTTAATTCTATTTAGGTATTCTTTAATTATAACATAGTTCAGGATTTGTATATTCATGCTTTTAAATACTACATCACTCATATATCATTCTCGGACAACTCGCTACATAATGCAACAGCAGTAGCGGTGATAAAGGGGGGACGGGGGACAGATCGCACAGGAAAAACTGTGATCATATATGATCTTGGCCAGATAATGTTTATATAGCAGTTAATTATTATTATGCATAAGTCAGAATCAGTTTTTATAAGGTACTTAACTGTTGTAACACCTATAACATATATCATATATGTATTTATAAAGCTAACGTATACAGTGTGTGGTTATCGTTGTGACCGTTCGGGCATATCACAAAACCTAGAGTACGCTGTGATGTAATGTATAAATAATTATCAGGTACAAAATTAATTTTATAAAACTATAACAATTTGAGTATGAATCATGGTATTATTATTATATGTTTTATCATTGTCTTCTTACAATCAAGACATATATTCGTATATATACGAATATAGAATTAGTCACAATAACATGGATACTATATGTAATGATTCTTTATAAATATTATTATTATTTTAATGAATCAGTATTTTATCATTATTTGTATAACAGATTATTACTAATATAATATGACTCATGACATTATTTTATCACAATAATTTATTTATAAATACAGTCGCAAACAATAAACAACAATAATCAACAGTAGTACATAAATAAAAAATACTCTTTGGCTACATTAGCGGATCCAGAGTCCATGCGAAGGCAATATTGCCGTTCGGCATTGCTTCGTAACACATTTATGGCGTAATAGATACATTATCCGCGGCTTTTCTGAATGCTCAAAAAAACTCAAAAAAAACATAAAACCGCAAAAAATTTGGGCGACCACGCAATCTAATGGGATTTTTCGAATGCGGGCAAGTGTTCAGGGGAGCAGGTCTCGAAGCCGATACCTACCGCATCAAATCCTACCTATCTATCCTACCGGTCTAATAATAAAATGTTGATAATCAGTGGAAAATATAAGTTATTTAAACGTGATATTGTTAAATCGAAAAAATCGAAAAACGGATTAATAGTTACTAAAGATCATGTTTATAAGGCTTTCGAAGAGAACACAAAGATCGATAAATTATTGTAATTTTAACGGAATTAATAAGAACGGAGTAAGCGAACTATATAAATGAGCATCTCCGATGTGACCAGATGGACATTTTTTAGGCGTATCCAACGGCTACGTATTTCATTATAAAAGCAAGGATAGCGGAAACCGGAATCAAACGAAAAGATCTTAAATTTATACAATGTCGTTTAGGAAGTCCTTCAGATTTCTCAAGGATTTTCTTGTAGAAACTCCTATACCTGAATCAAACGGGAAAATCCTAAACTTGTACGATATAGTTTAGGAAGTCCTTCAGATTTCCCAAGTATTCCCTTCGGGATGTAAAAGAATCGAATATTTCAAATGCCTCATAGTTGCTAAGAACTCAGCATAATATTTTGAAAATCCGCTTTTTGATATAAATGGGTTTATTGGTCAATGGTTTATAATCCAAATTCACATCCAACTCTTAAGGTTCATTATTTAAGGAGTTATCCAGAACTAAAAGGTGCTAAATCGATCAAATTTACATGTTTGATATTTGATAGCGATTTAGATAGCACCTTTTGGTTCTTGAGAATAGTGTTAAAACCAAAAGGTTCTATCAATAAGATAAAATAAATGAGTGATAGTCAAAAAGTACTTTCTCATATTCACTATATCAACTATACAATAAAAATATGATGGTACATAATTATTAATTATTGTAAATTTTTATCAATTGAACAAAGATTTCTATAAATAAATTTAATAAATATACGATATCAATAGGTACATTTAATTTAATTCTACTCAAGTTAAAACCTAAAGCCATGTCATTATTTATTATTTTGAAGATGGTAACATCATAGTGAAAACACATTTTATTCAAAACCAATAAGTTCTAACTAAATGAAAAAAAATTATTAAAAACTAAGAACTTTTTGGTTCTTAACGGAAATTTTTTACATATTTGTTTTTCTTACGTTACATTTTGATTTAAAAATAATAAATTGCTAGTATTAACTCAAAACAACAATTTGATATTTTGAAATAGCACCTTTTGGTTCTGAGCCAACGTAATAACAAAAATTTAAAATCGTTTGAATATAAATCGTTATTTTAAGTGATTTCGTAAAAATAATTTCATACGATCATAAAATATTTTCTTTTAAGGATGGTAAAAATTGCTTTCATAGACTTTATGGATAACCTAGTGTTGAAAAATTGACCTTAAGTATAAACAGAAAAAAATTTATGAATTTTCAAATACAAAATAAATTGCAAATGTAGGTCATTAGTTTTTATTATGAAAAATACATCATAACCAATTAAGTAATTGGTACATCAAAGTCACTTGATGATGTACCTATATTTAGGAAATATGTATTGTAATAGGTACTTTTATAAAAAAGTTTAACTGTCTGGAAATAAAAGTTAATTTTGTAAATTGCAGTTTCACCGATGATTTTAAAATGTATGTATTCTGTAAGTATACATAATACGTATCTATTGTGGTATTCAACAATAGAATGGATCTCAATCACCAGTACAACAGTCTAATCAATTTTTATTTATAATATGGTATAACCAAATGCTATTACATTTTGTACCATTATTTTTGTGAATTTAAATAATATTAGATTTATAAAAATATTATATATGGTTTATGTCTTTTAAATATTTATTAACCAACAAAATTCAGCTCTGGTTATTATTAAATATGTTTATATATTTATAAATGTTTATTATATATATATATATGTATCTCGATACAAAATACAATTGTATCTTAGATATATATTTTAAATATTCATATCTAAGATCCTGGCCAGCCAAATAATAAGTATCAAATAAATTCGTTCAATAATTCTAACGAAAAACAGTTCTGATCGGAGATGATATGTTGGTCTAGAATAGGTATATTGTAAAATAAATATTATGTTATATTTAAATTGAAATATATAGCCAATATTTTCTTTTCAAACGCTTATGAAAAATAATTAAGCCTTTGGATTTGAATAATTTTCAAATGTCAGTAAAAACAACTAATGCGGAATCTTCTAATAAATTTTTAAGTATTTTATTTCAGCCAAATTATTTTATCAAAAACTATAAACAATAAAATGTAAAAGAATCAAATATTTCAAATTCCTCAATATTGCTAAAAACTCAGCATAATATTTTGAAAGAAATAAGAATTAAAAAAAATGCCAATATTAAAAATTGATAAAAATTTCGATTTTCTGCGATTTATACTCTTCCAATAATAAAAAATATTTATAATCGTTTCAGTATAAATCGTTATTTTAAGCAATTTTGTAAAAATTTAAATTTCAATCTATCATAAAATTATTTCCTTGAAGTCCAGTGGAAGTTTTTTTTATAGACTATTGAAGAGTAGCTTATGGATAACCTAGTGTTGAAATATTGAACCTTAATTATAAAAAGCAAAAAATTTATGAATTTTCTACTACAAAATAAATTGCAAATGTAGGTAATTAGATTTTATTATGAGAAATACATCATGATTAATTACTTCACTTGATTATGTACCTATATTAAGGAAATAAATCATGTCTTACCTTTATAAAAAAATATAAATGTTTTGAAATGATGGTTATTTTTGTAAATTGCAATTTAAACAATGATTTTAAAATTTATGTATACCGTGAGTATACGCAACTATTGTGGTATTCAACATTTAATAAAAAAAAAAATACAGAATGAGATATTTAAATACTATAATAATATTTCAGTTTTAATCATGATAAATTGTTTTGACCTGTGAATAAATTTGGAATATGTATGAATTTTTATAATTATATATCTGATGATCTCAATCACCAGTACCACAGCCTAATCAATTTTTGTTTCTAATACAAAACCCAATATAATAGAATACCTAATAAAAAATAATGTTATATAATACTATTTAATTATATTATAAACATACCAATCTAGAATATTAATTTTAAATAATAATTAAAATACAGTCTAGATGAAATTGATTTATAGTTATCAAACATAAAACAATAATTAATAATCTTATATTATTTAAAACTATTGAAAGCACTTACATATTTTATCGTCTAACCGTATTAGGAATGTTATAAGTTTATAAATTCATCAGCTTTAAAAAAATATATATATAGTTGTTCATACCATTCATACGAATCTAGAAGTTTTTATGATGCCAATATTAATAAAATTTCATAAATTAAATTAAAAAAAAAAAAAAAAACATTTTTTCAGTGAATTTTAACTTAATACTAATAAATTAAAAGTGTATAACAATAGCAAAAATATAATATAATAATAACAAAAATTTAAAATCGTTTGAATATAAATCGTTATTTTAAGTAATTTCGTAAAAATAATTTCATACGATCATAAAATATTTTCTTTTAAGGATGGTAAAAATTGCTTTCATAGACTTTATGGATAACCTAGTGTTGAAAAATTGACCTTAAGTATAAACAGAAAAAAATTTATGAATTTTCAAATACAAAATAAATTGCAAATGTAGGTCATTAGTTTTTATTATGAAAAATACATCATAACCAATTAAGTAATTGGTACATCAAAGTCACTTGATGATGTACCTATATTTAGGAAATATGTATTGTAATAGGTACTTTTATAAAAAAGTTTAACTGTCTGGAAATAAAAGTTAATTTTGTAAATTGCAGTTTCACCGATGATTTTAAAATGTATGTATTCTGTAAGTATACGTAATACGTATCTATTGTGGTATTCAACAATTATTATTAAAAAAACAAAATGCCAATATCAATAAAATTTCATGAATTTAATTTTAAAAAAAAAAAGAACATTTTTTAGTGAATTTTAACTCAATACCAATAATTTAAAAGTGTTGCTTTAGGCCTCTAAATAATTTATATTTGGTTTGCTGCAGTACAATTTAAAAATATTTAAGATACAATGTTTAATAATAATATGCCAGTAACGATCAAAATAGGTAATTCTTGATATGACATATGGTTCGTGATGTGTGTGTGTGAATGTGAGATGTACCTAAATCAGACGTGTGACTACTTATACATAATATATATAATTTTTTATCGAGTGAATACCTATCTTGAACAATGAATAATTAAAACTATTTTTATTTATCAGCATCTTTATTTACTTAAATACTATGGCACAAAATAATTTATAAATTATTAATAATGAAAAATTTAAAAACAAATAAAATATATATCATAGAACATAAGCGAATTATTTAATTGAAATCGATATATATATATTGCAATGTTATTCTACTGCATAAACTCCTACGGTTATTAAAGATATTCTATATAAACAGCTATGTATAGAAAATAATAATCGAGGTTAAGTTAATATTTTCATTACATATAATAACTAGGTATATAATTATTTATAAAAATCAATGCACCTTCTACTAGATTTTAAAATACCATACTTGTAAATAATTATTAAATAATTAATCTAATTATAATCATATACCTAGTCGTAAAAATATTTTATATAATATGTAAAAAAAAAAATGTTAAATTTTATAATTTATTTAGATACTATTTAATAAAAACCCATTTTTATATCAATTAATTTTTGATGAATAAAGAAGCATTGGAGTTTTTTTGACTGTGATGAAATGAATTAATCAGTATTTTATCAAGGTATTCATAATATTATGCTCTAATTTATTGATTGTTGGAAATAATGAAGTAGGAACTCAAAATAATTCACATAATTATTATTTTAATTGTGGAACCTACTTAAACATATAGTTATGTAACAAAATAAAAAATAATATAGTCTTATGTTACAATATATAAAATAATATTATACAAAAATTAATATAAATAATTTATTAGTTTAACATTAATTTTTATTTAAATAATTATATTGTATTTCAATATTATGAAAAAAAAAACAAATACCATTTTATGACTATATTTTAACATTTTTCTTACCAAATAACTGAAATAAAAATATATTTGGTATTATTCTTTATTTGATAAAAAATTTTAAAGATAATTAAAATACATAACGTAGTAAGAAATATGAACATTTATATATTCATATAGTAAAAAAAATATTATATACAAATATATATTTCATTTTTTTTAAGATTTTAATTTGTGTATTGGACATTGGCCATTAAAAATTTACTTATGTGGTGTTATTAAATACAAATTTATGTATTTGAATTCATTTTACGGTTTCTGAAATGCTTTTTTAAATATTCCATTAAATTAATATATTAAGTATGATATACAATAATATTTTAAACTAACGTATAATGTTAGGAGGAGTAGACTTACATTTGTTGTGGTACGGCGGGTCACGCTAGTGGTCCGGCGCGCGCACACACACACTTCTCGGGTTGGCCGAGGATAGGGTAACACTAAGATAGTATAAATAAGAAATAAGTATACGCAATGTGAAACACTTTATTCAGGTTTAAGAATAACTGTTTAACAAATGAAAACAAAAAAAAAAAAAAAAAACAATGGTAGACACACGAAAACAGATGGGACGTGGTCCGTCGTGGGCGGTTTTCGTGTTATTCGCTATCAAAAGATTTTTCGGCGGTCGGTCGCGATGTTCGTACGAACGATGACGAAAACGGAGAGAGCGTCCGCTCGGTCGCGTTGCGGGTCGGCCGTCATCGCGAGCTTTTCCACGTCCCCTTCCTAAGTTGGATGGGAACTGGTGTCGCGCTGACGGTGCTTTCCGCGATCTGGTGGTTGTTGAGACAATCATGACACAGCCGAAGACAGTCGCTATAATAGCTACTGCCACCCGGTTCGCGTCATACGCCCCCGCCAAACCGCCAGTCGCGGTTAGCTCCGACCTCTCGGTCTGTACGTTTGTCTGTGGTATGTGAGTGTCCGCCAGTTGTTCCGGACATGGTAGTCGGTCGCTGGCGGCGTCACTTCGTTCCTTACTCTTAGGCAGTACTGTCCGACCGTGATCACTTTTCCGTACCGTATAGGCCGGTCGTGATCAAGCGGCGGTTTCAGTCCGCCCTGGGGGACGTTGGGGGCGAGCAGGTGTAGAAGGACGGCAGGTCCTCCTCCATTCCGTCACCGGGCGGTAACGACGGCTCGGGGTCGTCCAGCACCTGGTCGTCGATTTCCATCGACTCCCCGCTGCCGGCCGAGTTGGCTGCGACCACCGGCTGCTCATCCCGGGTGGGGAGATGAGCAAGTCCGGAGGTAGCTGCCTCCGTCGCTTCCGTTGGCTCTGGTCTCGTGGCGGGTCCCGGCCGTTCCAACCGGTGTTGTTGGCTGTGTGCCGACTTGCTCGCGGTCTGGGCCATCCTCTTCCTGCGCCGATACTCTTGTTTCCGCTCCTGGTCCCTCTGCCTTTTCCACTCCGCTTTGGTTGGCCGCTCGGTGGCTTCCCCAATCTGTCCTGTCGCGTGTGTTGGCCAAGGGTCCAGTGGGCCTGGCTTGTCAGACGTAGGTGCGGGTTGCGGTGTCGGCCCCTGGTCCTGGTAGGCGACCGCTGACGGCATGCCTGTCCACTCTGTTGTCGGTGGGTGTGGGACAGCCGGTGGATAGCATGGGTGTAGCGGGGCTCCAGGTGCTGGCCTGACCCAGCGCACGGTTGCTGTCAGGTGGCCGTGCGTAGTTGGTGCCGCCCTGGCCGATGGTCCGGGTTGAGGTGTGTTTGCGCGCGGGGCCGTTGATCGGGCACTTGTCGTTGCCGGCATACTCGTGACCGTGGGTGGTCGCCGCTGGCTTTCCCCGGTGGTCGAGCGTGTTGGGCGCGTTGGTCGGGGCTGTTGTGCCTGACGCGGTGCCCGCACTTGTTGTGGCGAGCGGGTCGCCGCCGTTGTCGGCACGCGCCGCACCTCCGCGGCTTGATCGGCCCGACCTCGGTTATACGCCGCCCATAGGCGTGGGTCGGTCCTCAGCACCTCAACGCTTGCGTCTTGGACCTCCTCCGCGGTCCCCGGCGTCCCCTGTGGCCCTGTTGTCCTCGATGTGGCCAGCTGTCGGGCCCTTTCTAACACTTCCACTAATTCTTGGTCCATGGCAGGTAGGATGTGCTGCAGAAATCTTTAAATACGGACATAAATTAATTTATTTCGTGGCCGTATTGGCGCGCTTCATGCATGACACATGTATTTTGCGGGGCGGTTGCTGATCGGTCAGGAATACTCCTTTTCCTACTCGCTTATCCAGCCTCACCGGTCCCCACCACTTGGGTGCGAATCCCGCGTGAAAACCCTTATGCGCGTTGGAGAGGTGGTGAGCCTTATATAATATTAGGTCCCCCTCCGAAAACTTGTTGCTTTCGGCCCCTACATTTTCCGC
>JAIPRK010002570.1:0-17140 GCA_025469195.1 Chaitophorus viminalis | reverse complement strand
TTGAGGCACGGGAAGAGGTAGACTTATCACGCCCAAACTTTATCATAATTATTTTTTCAATACATAGAACAAAATTTGGGGTACTCCTCATCAAATTTAAAAAAAAAAAATTGACCTCTATAGCTAAAGACCACCCTAATATATATATATATATATATATATATGTATCTATTCTTGACTAACAAAATATCATCTCCATTCAGAATCGTTTTTCGTATGCAATGACACCTAGTATTGCATTCAGATTTAACAAATCCATTATTATGACCTATCCTATGAGATAGGTGTTCTCCATCCCCTATTATACAGTAGAGCGAGTCCCCGTCCGGTTCTTTTATTATATTTAAATTTATTTAAATTGCTGTAATATATTATGATATACGATATTAATACCAATATCATAATAATAATAATATACTTGTAATCCTCCTCCTCCTCCTCTTGCATGGGATGTTTGGGCCTTTAGTTCATCCCGTCTCACAATCAAGCTTCTATTCTTTTTTGTCTAACTTTAAACTTCTATGATTGGAAAATTATAAAAATATAAAAGTAATAAAAAATTAATAGTAATAGGATATTAATATGTAATGTTCACATGTTCATCTATATTAGAATATCAATACCTACTTAACTTATGTAAAAGTTTAAAAAATAAATGTATGATATTAGAGATTATTTTAAAAAGATGTAAATAATTTTCCATATCCATTATTTTCTTAATAAATTGGCAAGTACAGAATGTACATTCTTGTCAAGAAATAATCATTAGGATTGTCAGTAACAAAAAGTATTTAATGTGACAAACTTACCCATGAAGTATAAAGCAGGTGAAACCATCTTTGAGCTTTTATGATTTGAATTGTAATAACAATTTTATATTACAATAAAATAATAAAAATAGGTCTGAATGTTAAATAAATGAGATATAAAAGTGTGGCTGCTGCCCAAATTTCGAAACCCTCCCCTGCCGAAATCATCAACTTACAAATTTCGGGAATGAACATACAAAAATTTACAAATAAAGAGCTACAACTTACAATTTATTTGAGACGATTTGGCCTTGGTAGGGGGGCTAACTTCACAGTCGTGTTATCCAGTGTTTCCCCAAACAGACTTCACACAATATAAACGCATATGAGGCGGTTGCACGATGGGGTTTTCTTTGAAGCGTCTTCAATATGTTCAGAATAGGTAGATTGGCGTCTAAGTTCTATATGGCCACACTAACCTAACCCAACACAATGTGTTATTCGTTTTTATTAAGCTCACAAACTTAAAGTTAAAATTATTATCAGATCATTTTCGACTGAATAAATTATGTACGACTTCGAATGCAAAAGAAATGAGCACGAGCACATTTTTGTGTTTTCTTTATACTTTTTGTATTCTTTATTACACTTAAATTCGTATTCATAAAGTATAGAAATACATGAACGAGTGCAGTATGTTTTTTTTATTTAATAATATAACATTGCGACTAAATGGCCATTGGCTATATGACATATTATATACTACAATACATTTCTTAATAATTAGATATTTATAATAAATTAATAATAAGATTGAACATGTTTAAAAGATAATTAATTAATGTATTTTGCAGTAATTTTTGTCTCCTGTTGCTAGTGAATTTTTCAGGCGACAATTTATCTCAAATATACTAATATGGATGAAATTGATATTTCATATTTTAAGTCGTTACTTTCTCCGTTTGAGTGTAATTATTTTTTAATGTGTTTTTGGAGAAGAAAGAATTTTTTTATTCTTTTACTATTCACGTCGGTAGGTCATTATTAATTTTTATTATTATTGAAAACCATTCGTTTTTATTATCGTAGCACACAACAATTCTAATAATTCAAATTGTAAATTAAATTATTCGTGCAATAGCGCAATATCTAAATAATTGATAAAAAAAAAAAAAAAATTGTTATCCAACAAGTTCCGTTAAAGTTATTATTTGAAAACATCTGTACAATGAATAATGATCATAAAATATGATCCATAAGTATATAATAATCTATTCGAGCACGAAAGCTTACTAGTGAACAGTGAAAACTTTTTTAAAAATGACTAAGAAATATTCGGAAAACCACTATGGAGAAGCACAATCCGTGTTCGGTTTCGAATACTATACTGAGGTACAGTCGACACTTTTGATGTTTTTTCACATGCCTTAAAATTTCGAGTAGTTTTTATCATTTCAAGACAAATATATAATAATGACTTTTAGGTTTTATTTTGTATAAAAAAATTACACGATTCGAGATTTGTGCATCACATAAAACGGCCGGAAAGTAATTTACTCTATACAAACGTCGTTCGGTAGTGTAAATATGCAAACATATTATATATTCAGAACCAAGTGACACGAAATAAAGGTAGCTGGAGTGATGAAAACCGCAATTTCCGGGTACCGAATCTTTGAAACCAAGAAAATAAATTAAAAGAAAAATTAAATTGAGAGAAAAAAAATGTAGTTAATTGTGATTAGTGTGCTCGAAGAGAAAAGACACCCGTTGAATGAGCTGTATAAAAGTAATAATTATTATTATTGCACTGGGCCTGAGGACAAAGGCTCACGACAAAGAATACAAATTGTATTCTTTTAAATAATTAATACGCAGTCGTTAGGGCAAAATATTTTTTCGTGCATAAAAAATGCGGACACTAATTAAACGGTCTTGAGTTGTATAATTTAATACACATTCGGATTTGGGCAGGTACAGAGTTTTGCATTCATATAATGATAACGGTCATATTCTCGAGGGGACAAAAATTAAAAAAAGTAATTATACTACAGAGTGAAGTAATAGGAAGGTTGACCTGTGTGTGATTAAATTTTATCACACGACGACGTGACATATTATTGAATTCTTCAGAAACGGATAGTGACGGACATACTAAATTACGTGTATAGACTCGATAGGGATTAACTTATATATTTTTTTTTTTGCAAGTCTAGTCAACTATCACCAGAAGGTATCATGTAATTTAATATAGTAGTAATAGAGTATAGTACGTTTCACTATATAGGTACTAAGATCGGAAGTTAATTACGGTAAAAATATTAACTTCATATTGTTCGTTTGCAACTCTATAAAGGTGTTTTTTTTTTACCATTCAGGAATTGTAAAAGCAAGACAAATTCAAAGCACTTGTTTTTAGTGGACTTGATTATTGTAAATTTACCAGTACGTTATTTCGTAGTTATATTAAAAAAAAAAAAATCAAAGTAGCTGATATAGACAACGCAACGTAGACGCAAATATCCTAAATTACCGGAGAATCTAGGGGTGAAATTGAATCGTGATTATTCCGGCAAGATATTGGGGTGGGGATGCGAGACCGATTACTTACGTGTAAACTATTTGTTTATTTCGCTGGATAATATAACCGGAAGATCCACCGTCCCCCGTGTCCCTCCCGGGTCTCACTACAAAAGCGACGAGAAAAACCGATTAGGTTCGGCCGCGAACATCAAGCCGACAGCGGTTAAACGATATCTTATGTACCACCGTTTATTATAGGTACTCATGCATAATAATGACCGTGTTCGTGAGATATGTAACATTGTTACTACGACGTGAATAATATTATTATACACAAACACGCCTGTATACCGGATATATTATTAACGCATAGTCCAGAGCTTCATAAATTCATAATGTATGCACTTCGATATATTCGCGTGCATAATTCTTTATTGAGGTCCGCGATAGGCACCGAGGTTTGTTTAAAATCGCGTTGCTAAATGACAAAAGTTATATTTTCCTGTAGACTCACCCATCTCCTTCTTACAGATTAATGTCTCCGTCTATTCGTATATCATTACAATAAATTCGGCCTTTATACGTACATACGAAACGAAAAAACTAAAAAAAAAAAAAAAAACAAAATAATAGTAATAATAATAATAAATGAAATTGCTGTTTAGGGTTACCAGTGTTGAACACGTAATTAATATTCTATCGCTTTTAGATATTATTTAAAAGCGACATTCAATCAGGCGCTGTTATTTTTACGCATTTAAATACTGTTAGTAGACCCCTTCAGGTTAATTTTATATTTGCTTCGAATGTACAATACGTGTGGTTGAATGTTCAATCTACCACTGACTCAATTGCACTTGTCGGGTTTCTCGGGTTTCTATTCAACTTACCTCATTTCATATTATACGCGACACGATGGCAATACTGAGGAATTCCATTCCCCTTGAAAGCTCATCGATAAATGTTACAAATGTTTAAGTATAAATAGAAACTAACATAAATATCGTAAATGACATAAATGGTTGTTTTCAAACCATAAACTGAAAATCTTGCTTTTGTTATGTAATTACGTTTGTGATCAATTATCCAAAATTTAATTCATTTGAAAACTAAAGAAAATATATTTGATTATGATGATTAAGACACAATTAAGGGTTCAAGATCTACGACAGGTTAGAAAGCTTAATATAAAGCTTATGCTTCTAAACTGTGAAAAAGATATTGATATTAACTACAAGACTTCAATCGATAGGTTTGCTGCTACATCCGATTTCTTAAATGATAGGTTAATTTTAAAATAATATTCTAAAAATGTATTTGTAAATTATATTATTTATAATAATATTCATTTTTATTATATGTGTATTTATTTTCTTATTTTGAGTTGCTTACTTAATTTTTTTATTGTATTGAAAACTTGCAGGTAGTATATCTTATAACATATAGTGTACAATATATGAAATGGTATATTGTACGCAAACGTAGTACAATTAATGATGTAAGCTCCCAAAATTACTATTGGAGGGGGTAGGGGGAGGGCAAAGCTCCCACTGGTTTATTTGATACAATTGAGGTGGTGGTAGTTGTGGTTAAATATTTATAGCTGTCTCATAATTATTCACGCCACCACTGTATATGGACTTTCGGACCACCGCAAGTGTTGCATTAGTTGAGGGGTACAACCGCAAATCGTGTAAGTAGGAGATCACGTAGCGCGTACAATGTCAGTTACAGTAATAATCGTACGTAAACGTGAGCAACGACATCTGGTATGGTATCACTGAGAATCAAGCGAGTTTCCAATATCCGTTTTTAAGAAATACACTGTTATACCATTTCATACCTATATGTATGCACGGTTGTGCGTTCAAGGGCGTAAGAAAAAAAAAATCCCCAATCGATCAGTGCCTACATACGAAATTTTGATAAATGAAATATACATACGACGATGACTCGATGCGTCCCACATGCGTCACGCGATCGTCCGAGACGATTTATCACGTAACACGAAACTCATAATATAATATAAGATGTGTTTTGGTTGCCGGATCCGAATACAAATCAAAATTGGATCATTCGCACAAACCTTTTGTAAACGATAGTATAATTTCGTTCTCCGATCCTCTTCTATACCTCCCCAGTTTACTAGACTATTTGGGTCTACGTCATTTTAACAACACAACGGGTCGACCGAATCTGATAAAATCATGTGCATGATGATAATATAATATAATAAAATGATAGGTATATTAAAATGTATTAAAATATTATCATATACGCCGATAACGCGCCAAATCGAAATAAATATATAATAAACATAAACATAGGGGGAGCTAATATTATACAACAACCTATATACATCTCCTATTCGGAATGCTAACGGAGGTAATAATCAAATTACGTTTTTATTAATTTCAAACGGTAATTATCGCATTATTATAATTCTTGCGCAGAGAACTACTCGGAACTTTCGTAAGTACATTATGATATTACTGGTATTAGTGTCGATGCTGTAGACATCGCAATAATTTCATTAACACTCGCGACACGGTTTAGTCAACGTGAATCGGTTAGTGTGATAATAATATTATCGCCAACAACCGTTTACACATTTACTAATTTACTATTAGGTTATTTTTTTCCTACAAGACTACTATAAAATTATGTACATGTTTTGCACGTAACCTTTAACCACGCCGTTTATATTGATTTTGTGTACTCGGATAAGATGAATTAGATTTGTGAACGGTAAGCATTTATTTTTGGTCATGTATTCTCGTATTTTTAATGCAAATAAATGCAATAGATTCCCATACCCAATACCCATTGCGTTCGTTCTTCAGACAATTATAGTTGAACGTTTCGCGGTTTTGTGAACGTAATATTATTATAACCGACTACAACTACTCGTTCACGAAAACCGGTATTTAAAATGTTTACTATCTATATTGACACTTTACCCCACCTTGTTTAATGCTTCGGTTCGTTGCTGGGAAAAAACGCTTTCATTTTCACGAGTTTATACGAAATTGATAACACAATATATAATTTACCGATCTGCAAAAGCATTAACCGATTAAAATATAATATTATTATTATATTGTTACGGACCAATGTTTTTTTTTTTTCGTTTTAGATACCATAAGCTGTTTAGAAATATAAAATGTGTAGAGCAATATCAATCAGTTAACGCGAATAGTAATCACATTTTTTTATTACCGAAAATCCACCATTGCAATAGTTCCATGAAAATAAAACAATAATAAAACATCCGTTAAACTAATAAAAAAAAAAAAATAAAAAAAAAAAATACTCATTGCTGTCGAAAACAATCGGTCAAAAGTTTTCGTGTCAAAATTTCAGTAGTATTTCGATTTGTTAAAAATAAATATTAATGGATTATCAATTCCATCGTGTATGTGATTTAATTTGCACTAAATTGTTAAATTGAAAAAAAAAAAATAAAACATTTGGTGGTTGGTGAAGGTGGTCCGATATAAATATAACGGGCCGGAAGTTGGATACAATATTACGGCCGGACCTCTATACGCCACAAGTATTCACTACCAATATTAATAACGACAACTGGGTCTGTAACGGTTTAAGCAGCTCAATCAGTAGAAATGATGAGCTTAAAACGTATAAACTATATATGATGTTATGTAATCGAGGACAAGTGATAACAGTTACTCAGACAATAATATCTGAAGGTCTCGTTGTACCATAGAATGAATTCCAGATTGTTACGTATTTTAGATTCTGAACGGAGTGATGGAATCTATTGGTTTTACAATGATGTATGTTTTTTTTTTTATATTTTTTTTTTTTGTGTCCGAGGACATGATTTTTAGTAGTAGAAATGCTTCGATTTTCTCAAACAGCAACTTTTCTCAAAGAAAAGTGAATGTAGATGGTACTTGGGTGAGTCAAAAATGCAACTTTTTCAATAATTTTTTAAAAAATCGAAAAAAACGATAAAAAAATTACGAAAAAACGGGAAATTTTACGCAATATCACGTTTTTACAAAATACATTTTTTTACTAACTCAAAAACGAAAAACTGCAACAACTTTAAATTTTCATCAACTCTTTATATTAGTGTTTTCTATACATGGTTAAGTTTTCAAAGTATTTTGACATATTTTGACTTATTTATAGACAATTTAAATTTTCTATTTTTATAAGTTTTTTTTTTTTTAAAAAATCTATAAAATTTTTTTGGCTGTCCGAAAACTTTTGAAAATGTATTAAAGGATTAAATATAAGTTACAATTATTGTTACTAAAAAATATCGGAGATGATTTCACTCAAATTTTTTTTAAAAGCCAATAAAGTTCAAATTTGTATAAAATATATTAAAATCGCGATAATTTACAAGTTATTTTGTGGTTGAAAATTCATAAAATTTTTTCTGTTTATACTTAAGATTCAAAATTTAACACTAGATTGTTCATAAGCTTACCTTCAAAAATATATAAACATTTTTACCAGACTTAAAAGAAAAAATCTTATGACTGTTTTAAATTTAAATTTTTACGGAATTGCATTATAATTCAATTTAAATATAAAATACTATATTATTAAATAAACATTTTAGACAAACATATTAACTCCATTCAGAATTGTTATTCGTAGACAATGACATCTATCATTGCATTCAAATTTAACAAATCCATTGTAATAATGACCTATCCTATAAACGAGGTGCACTCCACCCCCAACTGTACTGCAAAGCGAGGCCCATCCGTTTTTTTTTTGTTTTGTTTTTTTTTATCTTAAGGCTTCGCCTTGTCGCTGCACCCATTCTTCTCTTTTTCTTGCTAATCTTTTCATTACTTCATAACTTGGTAAGAATAATAGCTTCTTCATATTTCCTATGTTTGTGTCTCTTGGTCGTCTTCTACTTCTTTTTCCATTTATCTTTCTTTTAAGGAATATTGTTGTTTTTTTAAAGTTAAAATAGTCTCCTGCAGAGCAGAGAGGTTAATATTGTGCAACTATAGTTTCATCATGTAATAATTCAGCAACACTGAAAACTGAGGAAACATCTAAGATAACAATTGAATTGCACAACTACTGATATTTTCCAGCCATACGTATATATATATATAATTAAATATGTATATATGATAATGCGCAAATGATGTACGATAACTGGACATGAGATAAACGGTTAATGCGTAAACGGTGCCTAACCCAAGGAACAAGTGATGCGCAAATATCATCCGAAAAAGGTCAAAGGCCAATGCACAAGCGATATTTTAAGGCTGAAAATAAAATATAACACAATACTCGGCCGACTCGAAGCTTCTGAGCACGTACATGGAAAACGTATCGGTGAATTCAAATGTATTTACATTGCAATCGATTTCGATGTTTGCATGTGTTCTCCTATCGTACGGTGTTCGCGGTGAATTCATTTTGGATCAAAAAATATAAAAAAACATATAAAAACTCCATGACGTACGAAAACACAAATATATAGATACATCTTTCACTCGTGCAATCCAAATACCACACGTTTCATGCAAACATAATAATATACTGCATGCGCGTTTCGTTCGGTGTACTGGGGGTACACACTTTGCGTCGAGAGTTAGTGTTAAAAATACAATCGAGCGTGTATTGTATTTTAATTTAACGCACAATAATTGATCAGTATGGAGTCTCAGTTCGACACTTAATATGTGTTCAATGACATAAATTATGTAGATGCGAAGCCGAATAATGATTAATTGCTTGGCATTTATTACTTACGGCGATTTTTGATATTTTAATGTCATTTTCAATTGTTTTCAACTACAAACTATAATTGAATAAAACAAAAATTATCAGTTAAAATTATTATAACTCTTCAACACTATAATAAATCATATAATATAGACTGAATAAATTATAAAGTCAAGTATAACTTTATATAAGTTTAAATTATATTATTATTATATGTAATTGATGAGTACCTATTAAATAAATTTTAAAAATATTTATCAGTGAGTGTTTTAATAATGCATTAGTGTTTTTCTCCTTTTATTTTTTTAGATTAATAAAACATTTTTTAAAAAAGGCATTTTATATTTTATGGTTATTTTTTATGGGTTTTTATGGGCATCAACATTTAAGCCCTTCGAGTAATAGTGTAACATAAGACTC
Organism: Chaitophorus viminalis; assembly: GCA_025469195.1. NCBI lineage: Eukaryota > Metazoa > Arthropoda > Insecta > Hemiptera > Aphididae > Chaitophorus > Chaitophorus viminalis. The sequence continues at coordinate 7,718 of JAIPRK010002570.1, read as the reverse complement.
GGTCGATTCGAAGCAGCTGAGCTTTGCCGGTTTCTATGAATTTTCCAGTCGAATCCGATTTTGGTTATAAACTGCATTATAATTCACCTTGCCTACTCAAAAGCACTGTAATATTTAACATTTAATTACCGACTAGCTTATATAGTTGAAAACGTGGAACGTGGATGTTTTATTCATGAAATTATAATAGAATATTAATTTTTTTTCTGAAAAAACTCGAGACTGCGAGTATATATATATATATATATATATATATATATATATTAGTTTTACTAGAAATAATGAAACATCTAAAATTCATATTTATGTAATACCTCACATGAAATAATAAAAATAATAAATGTCGTTGGTTGTATTATAATGAAAAAATCTGCAACAATGCTGAAGAAACAAAAATTGGAAAATTTTTAGTCATATAGAGGCTATTATTTACGGGAAATATCAATACCTAAAAAAAAAAAAAGAAGGAACGAACGTTTTCATAGATTTCCGGTCGGCGGCTAGCATGTATCAAAATTTATATTATCTATATTAAAATGCGAGTAAAATGAAAGAAAAAAAATAACCCAAACCGGATGAAATGTGTTGACTATAGGTATGCTGCTGGTATGGCTATAATATGGCAAAAATATGAGTAATAATAATAATAACTGTACTTCAATGCAAAAATGTGTACCAAATGAATTTGTGATATTTTACGTTAAAAAAAGACTTTACTACCGTGAAACTTACTGCATGATAACTTAATTTCTAATCGATGGCTGAAAAGGAATTTAACAAATAATTATAAATTTCATAAAATATTTGCCGAGGGAATCATAAATAGTTTTATAAGTACGTCCAAAGTAACTGAATTCTACATGGAGTCGATATGAATGCCTATGTGATGTGTTGATATATTCACAAATCAGAGAAGGAGAATAATAATAATAATAATAATAATAATAATAATAATAAAAAAAACCATTTGATTCTCGTCCGCAATTTCCAACGACGTTAGAAGGATTACTCAATATGTAATGTATGTGTGTGTGTGTGTGTGTGTGTTTGTGTGTGTGTGTGTGTGTGTGTGTATGTGATGACAAACGTTAATAAAGACAAGTTGAAGAAATCTGGGACGTAGGTTCAATTATCTGATGGGAATCTCTGCGAAAAAAGAAAAGAGATACCTACATTGTATCGGATAATCCGGCAGCTTAATATTGGATCGTTACGCGTATAGAACCTTTTATTTAATTTTTTTCTTATTCTCTGAACTCACGTGGATTTGTGCCTGGAAGTATGTGTTCCCGATTAGATTTTTCTTAACAGCTTATACGCTTAAGCCACCATCGAACGATTATATTTTAACCAACGAGTATATTGAATTAGGGTTTCCGCCAGTACGGTTTAAGCCACGGCCCGTGGATATTTTATTTTTAGTTCTCAAAAACCGAAAAACTAATAAATATTTAACTTCTATATTGATGATTCGTAATTAACAATAAGAACGGGTAGTGAATTCTGACAAAAAAAAATAATGAAAATACTACAAACAATTATAAAACATTAAATTTGAGTTTCCAATCATTAATAATTTTTTCAGGCTCACCATATTTGTATAATTTAATATAAATCAGACGAGACGTGTTATTGTATCTGGGTGATTGAGAAATAGTCCTTGAAAAGTTCTGGAATCATCAGAGGTATTCGGTGTGAATTTTTAAAACGTAATCACACGTTTATAAAAGAAAAAAAATGGAATATTGCAGCAACCATCAATTAGTAACTTTGCGTCCGCGCATTCAAAATGCATGTTCCTGTCATTTTATCAAAATTTAATAATAATAATAATAATAATAATAATAATGATTTTAATTTCCCAGTATTTTGGCTTTAACTAAAGATGATTGAATCAAGTAGGAAATGGAAATCATGAGTGAATTCAATAGTCTCGGGGGAGGACGTTGTACGTATTTATAAATATTATGATGCAGCTAAAAGGATTAACGCGCATGGAACAGACTGAGAAAATGATTGATGGCAACACAAAATTAAAATTATAATACACACGTGTATACTCCAACATATCCACGTATATGTGTATGAGTGTGTGTGTGTGTGTGTGTGTGTGTGTGTGTGTGTGCGTACGTTCGTGTGTATAGAATGTAGATGTGTACGAGTGAATTTCACTACAAAAGAACAACTATCTATTATTCATTCACGACGTATATATCATAACCGTTTAAGTATTCGTTCATAGTTCTACTCGTAAAAAATAAAGGCCTTGTTGCCTTCGAAGGAAATAAAAAATACCAGAAATTTTAAATTATTATATATAATCAATAACCTAGTGTTGGAAAAATCTAAAATCTACAATAACACGAGTACAATCAATACACGAGAAAATATCATACTATATTATATACTTGTACGTTTATCTGCGGGTCGCTATATTATACTTGATCATCGAATAATAATATAATATTATTTATAAAATATTATTGTGTATGGTGTATTGTATATTATATTTTATTATTATATAAATGCGTAGCCGGAGAACAAATTGAAAAAGTATTTCTGGAAAGAAATAATGATTTTTTTTCTTTCTTTTTTTGTTCCGTGTAACAAATAAAGTACAATACTAAAAGCGAAACGACCGCGTGTATAATATATGCGGTTAATAAATAATATAATATTGAAATGGGTTAGAGAAAAATATATTTACCCGTGACTTTTTTACCGTACACATATGTATGCTGAAAGTGGTAAAGAAACGCCGTGACTGATTATAAGGTTGAAGACTTGTTCTGGATAAGATCTCTTGCTGGTAATACAATATTGCTAAATAAATAATGTGACATTTTAATAACGAGAGAATGAATAAGTCTTCATGAAGTGAATGTGAAGTGAATGAAGTGTACATATACTATAGTTGATATTCTCTTGAATCGTATACGCTGAATCATATATAGAATCATAATAGATTTATGGAATACAATCGTGAAGCATGTTCTATTATATGAGTACAACAATTATTGACCCCAATGTCATCACTGGGCATGCGTGTTTATCGTTTAAGGGGGAATATCCGATCTTTTTTTTTTCTTACATTTTTGAACTGTGAATACTTTAACCTATGGTTAAAACTAGGTTTAATATGAAACTAAAAATTATTTAAACAAAATTAGGTGTATTTTTTTATTAGTAAATTCCGTTTAAAAATTGAAATTCGTATGTTTTATGGTTATCAATCTGTAATTTCTAATATATAATCTATACTTGTTTTTTTTTTTTTATCAACTATCGTTGACCGATTTTTGTATACAATTTTTTTTTTTTATTATTAAGATTCAAATTTACCTCTTAGACAAAAATCGATTTTTCACGAATATTTTTTTTATTTATCAAAATACGAAAAAATACTCAATGACAGTATACAGGTATTATTATTGAATATATATCAATTTTCAGATTGATATTTTATTATAATTATTGAGTGATTTGTAAAGGAACTAAGATTGTCGTACTTGACACGTATGTGAATGCTCGCGTTGTGGTGCGGCGGCCAAACTGTTATCTGGCAATAAACCGATAGTAAAGAATTTATGATTATAAAGAAATTATCGAAATGGTAACTAATAACAATAGTGGTTTGCGCGATTGTTATTACTAGTAACGCGCTCCGACAGAATTTGCTTATAACTCGATAGGATGATCCTCCTTAAAATTGTCACTGTAGCCGTTCCCCGTTATGAACCATCTATGGCGTAAGCGTAATAATAGAGATTTTTAGGCGTTATTAACAGCCCCAACAGATATTCCTCATTGACTGACCACGTGTGATTTAGGCTATAACTCTATCCGGTGTAAATTATTATCTTAGGATTTTAGTACGTAAGTACAGAAAAGACACATTGCCCGGTTTGAAAAGTGTTCAGGAAAAACCAAAAATATTATATATTTGGAAGAATTGCCTTTTCTGCAATAAATTAAATTTTAAATAATTGTTTACATGCAGATACACTTAAATCATATAATATAATTCGCACAAACCCATGTATTCATCGGTATAAAATTTCATCAAGTAAACAAGTTACTTTTGTAAAATATTGGACGTAATGTACTCTCTTATTTTATTTAGTGATTCATGTATTATGTATTCGTTGTGGTATTTTATTGACTACAATGTATACAGTGTCATTGAAATTTAACATTTTTATTTAACGTTCATCTGTCTATGAACTGTGTGCGGTATTATATTGCGGATATTTTTGAACAGTAATTTATTGGCGATGAGTGAACACTCATTCTTACATTAATCTGATTACCGTCGATCGAAATTATGAAAATATCACACATTTTTATGTATTATTATAATGTTTTGAGACAGCGTCGGTATTAAATTTCTGATAACAGCTATAAAGTGAAAGGTTCTGTTAAAATAAGTGATTACATTATACATATATGAATATTAGGAATACCTTTTTCTTACGTTATAAGATATAAAGTTTAAAGAAATATTCTGAAAATGAGAAAAATGTCGAATTAAAATGAAACTTAACCCTCCCTTCCACGTACGCTACCCTCATCGGAGTAAACGTTGGTAAAAAAATATATAAGATACTGAATACAAGGCATACACTTGAGTGGTGAGCAAGTTGTCTCATCAAAACGCTATCGAAATGGTCCTGAAAAAAGGTTTCATTTGTACTGCCGGCATTTTTGCGAAACGAGTGTCCGGTAACAGGTTAGAGAGGTGTACAACGACGGAGATGGAATAAACTTGGACGAATAAGGCGATTCCTCAGATTTGTTTTAAATTAAAGTAAAATCCGGCATGTAACGGTGTGAACAATAAGTCAATAACACATCCGAATTTGGATTTTATCCGCTTTTGTAAGCAATGTTTGTAATGTAATGTGATGTTATAGTTTTTAATTAATTTACCACGTTTTCAACATTGAGTTCGATGTTTCAATAGCCAAGAAGTCGGTGTGGTAAAATACCGATGTGCATTATGCTGAACTGCGAATTTCTAAACCGTCGTTGTCCATATTAAATGAATAATGACTCACAATCATTAAAATAAACATGATGCCATGCTTTTTTCTTTCTTAAAACAAAACATTTGTAACAAGTAACAAATATAAAATTCCAAAACATAAGATTTCGGGGTAAAATAGTTTACATAATAAAAAAATACGATTGATTAAAATTTACGAATTATTAATCAGCGTTGATACTATGTTTTTAATATTATTTTTTTTTTAATACGAATTACCTATAAACACATTTTAAACAATTAGACCAGCAAAACGTGTTTCGTTTTAAACAACTGATTCTTAACAGTTTACACCATAAAAACAGTTTACTTGAACAAAAACCTCCAATAAGATAAATTACATTTTTATATTTAAATGTTGAATGACTTATTTTAATGTTTGTTTTAACATTTAAAAGTTTTTAATCGATTTGAGTTCGTATTATCTTGTATATTATTATTATTAATTGTTGTACCAAATGTTCTTTTACAATACTTCAAAACATTTGTATTATATTGTAATGCATACGAATGAGGCATCCTGATAATATACTGTAACACTGATATTATACTGTATACCTACATAATTTGTTATTTTTTAATAATATTACAATAATAAACAATAGACGATGATCAAATGAAAAAAATGAAAAAAATAAGAATAATAATAATAATAAACCGGATTAAGAACTACAGCCGGTGTTTGACCGTAATAGGTGTTCATTTACCTTGTTATCACATTAAATGCACACAAATTATGCGCACCTAAAAAACAGGCCGCTTTGTCACAGCAGGTAATTGGCCGAATGAATGTCGTTATAATAATAAACGCCATAATTTACGAGCGAAAAAAGCCGAGGAACTGAGTGCGCTTGTTGTGCATACAATGGAAGCCTTTGGGAACGACAAAAACAAAAGCCTATACTCATGATTTTCAAAACGATATCTTCGGTTGTCCTACACTCATAGCACATCCATTGATCGCTTTGTATAGACATACATGATACACTTAATATAGTCTATATAGGTGTTCATACAACTATGCGTTGCTATATACATTGTATTATAATGGCGTATCTCACGTTTACGTAGTGTATCCGATTGGTGAAAAGTTTATATAATTGAAAATTTCCTTATGCTGAATCTACCTGTACTGAGAATCTTAAAGCAACGAAAACTGGGCTGTTTCAAAATCAATAATGAAACAAATCAAAATGGCAAAGTTACATAAACGTTGGAAATGGAATCATAATAATATGTAAAAATACATGATTAAAACTTACAATAATATATTCGGAGCGATTTTGACGAAGTGTAGGGGTGCTAACTAAAAACAATAACGGTTAATATACAAATATATATTATGCGTGTTCAAATTTAAAAATTAAAAATAAGATTGATACCTTAATCATAAATTTAACTATTATAATTTAGTAATAAAATAAGAAAAAAATACTAAAACGCTATGTTCATGTAATTCGTGGTACACTTTGAAATAGTTAATTTTTTTTATCACTATAGCATAATTTTAGCATAAGTTAGAATTTTATAATACATTAAAACGATCAAGATATGCTGACTACAAACTTCCAATCTTGCTCCAATGTGACAATGTACTCATTTATTATAGGACGTAAACATTTTCGTTACTCGTTTTTCACCAGGCATAAATATGTTAACAGTTTGGCAAAAATTAAAGTATAAAAGAAGATAAGAAAGAGCACCTTGTGAGTTTGCCGAATCCTAAGCGATTTCTAAACGTATTTTTGAAAATAAAACATTCATATATTCCACGTTCAGTTGCGATTTGCACCTTGCCCGCTACACACGTATGTTGTACACTCCTATAACTATTGTGATCCCGTTGTCATTTCGTGTTCGATTTCGACAAGTTTACTACCAAAAAATTCAAAATCGCCTAGTTATTATAATATATAATTTATAAAAGTGCAAGTGCGCTCAATGCGCATCGTTTTTCAAAATGTTAAAATAAAAATTGTGCGTTTAAAACCAATCAATTGCCGTTTATACAACAACATTCGTCGCGTATAGCTGCAACGTGCACGACGACCTTTACTCTTAAGATAATATGTTGCGGCCTCCTAATCAGTCATTGAAACAGAAAAATAAAAATAAAGATAATAATAATGCACAATATACTCATTTAAACACAACTAATGATCATGAAGACGATATCGAAAACATAGACGACAATTCGTTTAATTGGACCTTGGTCCAACCAACAAAGGATGGTAAACGTAACCATTCTAGTTCTTCCGAACAAAACTCTCCGCAAACTTCGGTGAGTAAAAATAAAAATAAAAAATTTTTTTTTTCCGCGAATCGTTACGAAGTTTTATCATCAATCGATCACGAGCCAATACTCACAACGACTAGTTCAACTAATAATAATAATAAAAAACCTGAGACATCCCTTAACGTTGAACCTAAGACCGCTTTACCCCCACCAATATTCTTAAAACTTCAACATGTTACTTTTACTGAGCTGTGCACTAAGCTCATTGAGATAATTGGTGTCGACAATTTTCACTGTAAAGCTCTGGCAGATCGCCTCAAAATAATAACAATCAATCCTGACTCATACCGAACGCTGGTCCGCTTCTTAAGAGAAGAAAAAGCAGAATTTCACACCTATCAGCTCAAAGAAGATAAACCAACTCGTGTTGTCATTCGC